>OX369262.1:18738850-18918806 GCA_947284805.1 Coleophora flavipennella
AGAAGTGCGTGCCGTCAGTGACATCTTCGGATACGGACGGTACGGTACAGTGTTGTCAGCACGATGCAAGGACTTCCAGTGGTACCTGGACACCGTGTACCCGCAGAAGTGCGTGCCCGTCAGGGACACCTTCGGATACGGACGGTACGGTACAGTGTTGTCAGCACGATGCAAGGACTTCCAGTGGTACCTGGACACCGTGTTCCCGCAGAAGTGCGTGCCCGTCAGGGACACCTTCGGATACGGACGGTACGGTACAGTGTTCCCAGTACGATGCAAGGACTTCCAGTGGTACCTGGACACCGTGTTCCCGCAGAAGTGCGTGCCGTCAGTGACATCTTCGGATACGGACGGTACGGTACAGTGTTGTCAGCACGATGCAAGGACTTCCAGTGGTACCTGGACACCGTGTTCCCGCAGAAGTTCGTGCCCGTCAGGGACACCTTCGGATACGGACGGTACGGTACAGTGTTGTCAGCACGATGCAAGGACTTCCAGTGGTACCTGGACACCGTGTTCCCGCAGAAGTTCGTGCCCGTCAGGGACACCTTCGGATACGGACGGTACGGTACAGTGTTCCCAGTACGATGCAAGGACTTCCAGTGGTACCTGGACACCGTGTTCCCGCAGAAGTGCGTGCCCGTCAGGGACATCTTCGGATACGGACGGTACGGTACAGTGTTGTCAGCACGATGCAAGGACTTCCAGTGGTACCTGGACACCGTGTACCCGCAGAAGTGCGTGCCCGTCAGGGACACCTTCGGATACGGACGGTACGGTACAGTGTTGTCAGCACGATGCAAGGACTTCCAGTGGTACCTGGACACCGTGTACCCGCAGAAGTGCGTGCCGTCAGTGACATCTTCGGATACGGACGGTACGGTACAGTGTTGTCAGCACGATGCAAGGACTTCCAGTGGTACCTGGACACCGTGTTCCCGCAGAAGTGCGTGCCCGTCAGGGACACCTTCGGATACGGACGGTACGGTACAGTGTTCCCAGTACGATGCAAGGACTTCCAGTGGTACCTGGACACCGTGTTCCCGCAGAAGTTCGTGCCCGTCAGGGACACCTTCGGATACGGACGGTACGGTACAGTGTTCCCAGTACGATGCAAGGACTTCCAGTGGTACCTGGACACCGTGTTCCCGCAGAAGTGCGTGCCGTCAGTGACATCTTCGGATACGGAAGGTACGGTACAGTGTTGTCAGTACGTAGCCCTCATGTTCTGTCACGACAACTGACTTAATGTTAAACGAATATAGATAAGTTTTAGATTGCGAGGTGTCGTTGGAATCATCTTGGTCCACTGACGTGACATAGGGTAAATTTCTTTTAATTAAAAATTTGAGTGCGTTTGACTGCAACTCACTCAACTCATTTTTGCATTTTTACAGAACGATCCATTGAGTTGTAAAAATAAATTGATTTGCTACAGATTCCAGAATCCATCGTCAGGCATGTGCCTCGACAACCTACAGCACGACAGCGACCACGACCCGCTGGGCGTGTACCCCTGCCACAGCACCATCAGCGAGTCGCAGTACTATGCGCTGTCGTACAGCGGCGAGCTGCGGACCGAGAATGGCTGCGCCGATGTGAAGCACTCCAGGTGAGACAGCGATAGCGACATCCAAAGAGGTAGATGTTGAGTGAGGCAGACATCTGGTCAACGTGAGTAGTGCTAGCGGTACACCTCGAAATTCAGTCGGTTCAGGAAACAAAACACTACTAGGTATAAAATGACTAAGTATAAAAATGACGACTTTCAGAAAATACAATTGTCATTAGTGATTAAAGGACACTCGGAAAAACCACCATAAATAAAAATTACTACCTCCACCAAATCAACCCATGCTACATACCCCATCTATCCCCTTTCTGATCCTAGGCACTATGCGTTAGCATACTCTTAATTTCATCCAGATACGTTCAGTAGTTTTTGCGTGAAAGAGTAACAAAAATCCATACATACAAACTTTCGCGTTAATAATATTAGTAGGATATGGCCTTATGATCAATCGTTCCTATTTTCATGGTTTTATCACCATTTGAAGCTGATTTTGTCAGGTTCATTAGTTTAATTAAATAAAGCCGGCTTACTACGAGTCATAATCGCACACATAGGGTTCCGTACCATCATACTAGATGGCGCTAGTTTTATTTTTCAAAAATCATCATACTAGATGGCGCTAGTTTCACGTTTCAAAAACCATCATACTAGATGGCGCTAGTTTCACGTTTCAAAAACCATCATACTAGATGGCGCTAGTTTCACGTTTCAAAAACAATCATACTAATTGGCGCTAGTTTCACGTTTCAAAAACCATCATACTAGATGGCGCTAGTTTCACGTTTCAAAAACCATCATACTAGATGGAGCTAGTTTCATGGTTCAGAAACCATCATACTAGATGGCGCTAGTTTCATGGTTCAGAAACCATCATACTAGATGGCGCTAGTTTCACGTTTCAAAAACCATCATACTAGATGGCGCTAGTTTCACTTTTCAAAAACCATCATACTGGATGGCGCTAGTTTCATTTTTCAAAAACCATCATACTAGATGGCGCTAGTTTCACGTTTCAAAAACCATCATACTAGATGGCGCTAGTTTCACGTTTCAAAAACCATCATACTGGATGGCGCTAGTTTCATTTTTCAAAAACCATCATACTAGATGGCGCTAGTTTATGGTTCAGAAACCATCATACTAGATGGCGCTAGTTTCACGTTTCAAAAACCATCATACTAGATGGCGCTAGTTTCACGTTTCAAAAACATCATACTGGATGGCGCTAGTTTCACGTTTCTAAAACCATCATACTAGATGGCGCAAGTTTCACGTTTCAAAAACCATCATACTGGATGGCGCTAGTTTCATTTTTCAAAAACCATCATACTAGATGGCGCTAGTTTCATGGTTCAGAAACCATCATACTAGATGGCGCTAGTTTCACGTTTCAAAAACCATCATACTGGATGGCGCTAGTTTCATGGTTCAGAAACCATCATACTAGATGGCGCTAGTTTCATGGTTCAGAAACCATCATACTAGATGGCGCTAGTTTCACGTTTCAAAAACCATCCTACTAGATGGCGCTAGTTTCACGTTTCAAAAACCATCATACTAGATGGCGCTAATTTCACGTTTCAAAAACCATCATACTAGATGGCGCTAGTTTCACGTTTCAAAAACCATCATACTGGATGGCGCTAGTTTCATTTTTCAAAAACCATCATACTGGATGGCGCTAGTTCCATTTTTCAAAAACCATCATACTAGATGGCGCTAGTTTCACGTTTCAAAAACCATCATACTAGATGGCGCTAGTTTCACGTTTCAAAAACCATCATACTGGATGGCGCTAGTTTCACGTTTCAAAAACCATCATACTAGATGGCGCTAGTTTCTTCATGTTAAATAAAAACGTTATTTGTATAAAGAGCCCCCTTTATTTTTACACTTTTTATAATTTTTAGTATTTGTTGTTATAGCGGCAACGGAAATACATCATCTGTGAAAATTTCAGCTGTCTAGCTATCACGGTTCATGAAATACAGCCTGGTGACAGACGGACGGACAGCGCAGTCCTAGTAATGGGCTCCCGTTTTTACCCTTTGGGTACTAATGTCCCTGACAGGATTGGGACTTGGCACTGCTCGCTGAATAACTGAGCCGTCCGCGTCGTGTCGGTCGGCGGGGCTCGCCGCGGGGCTCGCCGCGTGACAAAACATAGCTCAACTGAGTACAGTTGCAATATTAATACTAACAGTGATAACGTGAAAGTTTGTATGTATGGATGTTTGTTACTCTTTCACGCCACAACTGATAAACGTATCTGGATGAAATTTGGTAGGTAGACAGATCAGAACGTGGATTAACATAGAGACCACGTTTGTCCACGCTCGCGGGTCGCTCTTGCGGCTCGCGCACTGCGCATTCTCGAAGACAGTCATATAAACTATGTTCACGAGAGCGAAGCCGCAGGCAAAAGCTAGTAATATTATAAATGTGAAAGTTTGTATGTATGGATGTTTGTTACGCCTTCACGCAAAACCTACTGAATGGATCGGGATGAAACTTGGCACGCATATAGGTTAAGTCCTGGAATTGGACATAGGCTACTTTTTACCCCGGGAGAACGTGTTTTTCCCATTTTGGCTTATTTTTTTTCATTTTATTTTATTGTTATTCCCACGTCTTTTTCGTCTTATAGCCGCGGGCGGACGGCTTGTATTAATATAGTTTCTATAATATACTCTGAGGGAAATTATATATCACGTAAATGACCCTAAGTCCGAGTATGCCATGCTGCATACTCCTCTCATAGGTTGCTGTAGCGAGAGTGAAACAGATGTAGTGTAATTTCATACATTTTGATTTTATCAGCTACGTCTTTGAATCTGTTACCTGATTCCACTTATCCATCGAGTTGTCAAAAAAGCCATTGCGTCTCTGTGGTTGTTGTAGAAACTTAGTGCGATATGTGTGCTTGTGCGCAGGCTGGACCGCGAGCGCAGCGCGGTGGAGGACGACGCGCAGCGCACCGTCGTGATGGCGCCGTGCCGCGCGCGCCGCCGCCCCACTCCGGTACCACCTTACTCCACGCCCTGCACGGCCATAGCACGCTGGCGATTTGCCGCCTAAAACACTTGATAGTGTGACGAAGTCAACCTTTTTAGTTTTTTTTAATTTCCAACCTGCTGTTCTATCATCTTTTTCACTATTTGTCCTTTTTTATTTGTTTTGTTTTTAGAAATTGTCATTCTATATATTCACCTGATCGATACCGTACTGTCAATTTATTACTATCTGTTCTAATATACGGGGTGTCCAGTAAGTATAGGTAAATATTGAGACTGGAGTTAGATCAGATCGTGAACTTTCATAATTTAAAATTTGATGTCATGTGAAACCCTAACGGTTTCCGAGATATGGCGGTTTTTTTAAGTTTCATAAAATTGTAACCTTTAGTCCTTTTTTGGGATATTACAGCTAGAATTTTAACCGCCTCCGTAGCTCAGAGGCAAAGTTCACTGGCTTTACACAGGAGGTCGCGGGTTCGATTCCCGGCGGGGTCAATTATAAGACTCGGTTTGGTTGGTGGTAGGGCATTTTCTAAGCCCGCCTGGCTAGCTACCACCATCTTATCTAAGTCTTGCCGCCAAATATCAATGTTGATATCATTGGTGTGTTCCGGCATGAAGATAAGATAGCCAGTTCCCTATTGCGTTGGGGAATCTTGGTAAGCCCGCTTCCATCTTCGGCAACATCGTCACTTACCACCAGGTGAGATGTTGTCAAGGGTTTACCAATTGTGAATAAAAAAAAAAAAAAAAAAGAATAAAGGTATTTTGAAATGTTGTTTTTCTGTTTTATGTTACAGAAGGATCAGGCTATCAAATGCATACCAAATATTTTTTTCGAGAAGGTCAAATTTTTTCAAACAAGAATCTTTTTTAGTTTTAATCTATTAAAATTTTAATGGCGCAACTTTGGCAGGATATCATGTCATTTGCTTTGAAAATTTGTGCATTTTGTGTAGATTCCGAAATGGTATAACACTTATCATTTTTTCTTCGGCAACATCGTCACTTACCACCAGGTGAAATGTTCTCAAGGGTTTACCAATTGTGAATAAAAAAATAAAAATAAAACAATGAAAAAAAAGATATTGCTATTTGATTGCAAAAGGAGCCCATTTTGTAATATTTTTTTTAGGTTTGATATCCATGTAAATGGGATCTATTTTTACTTTTTACTCAAAATATCTTTCACATGACATCAAATTTTTAATTCTGAAAGTTCACGATCTGATTTACCTCCAGTTTCAATATTTTTCCTGTACTTTCTGGACACTCTTTCTGTAGTTTCTTGGTGGACCTACCCTCCGTCCATACACTAGTATTCTTTTCAAGCGTGCATCGACGCAGACGGAGGGTGCGCCGACGCCGCAATAGTCTACATACACCTCTCAGCCCCTCCCTCCCACACAATTGAAACAAACTTCACAAGGTGTTTCCCCCGCAGACGTGGCAGTACTTACCGACCAAGCAACTCCTGCACGTCGCGAGCGGGCTGTGCCTGGAGGCGAGCCCCGTGCCCTCCTCGCACGCGCACGTGACGCGCTGCCGCGACGCGCCCGCGCAGACCTGGCGCATCGACTACAGCGAGCTCAACCACTTCCAGCGCGACAGTGAGTGCTCGTGTGACCCTACTCACAGCGGTAGTGTAGTGGCAACTAGTTCCACCTATTGACGTGTGCGACGCGACCTGCGTGCCTATCTGGTGTCGCAGATGTGCAAGTTTCCTCGCTATGTTTTCTTTCAGCTTCGAAGAAGTTGTAACTGTTCAGAGGCCAGCACATCAAGCTAGACACTTAAGACTTTGTACCGTTCTTATGCCGTATGCGCATGGATCAGAATCGCACTACGAGTGTCTAGCTTGATGTGCTGGCCTCTGTACAAAAGTTTCCCTATAATATGGTTTCCAAGTTTTCAAAATGTTTATTTAAAATAGGTGCATGTTACACTCTTTCTTAAGGTAATAAGATAGTGATTCCATTACATGTCAGATTGTAAAAAAAGATAAAAACAAACAATCATCAGTTAGTAATGTCAATAAAATCATTGATATATAAAACAAATAACGTCATTTGGACATGAAAACGACATGACACGAGAAGTAATACATGAAAATTATTGAATTTGTCGTTTATGCCTTTGACAAGAGTAGGCCAGTTCACGTTCGCACCCGTTCACGAGTATAACGCGAGAGTCAGCCATCGCTCCCCTCGACCATAATAGAGGGAAAGGAACGACCCGGCTCCCGATGCGCCACTATCTGCAGTCTAGGGGAGCGATGGCCGACTTTTACGGTATACTAATAAGGTCGAGGGGAGCGAAAGCTGACTCTCGCGTTATACTAATACCGTACCGTGCTGCGGGTCGAGAAAGTAACAATACTTCCTCTAGGTACCCTACGTACGTACGTACCGTGCTGCGGGTCGAGAAAGTAACAATACTTCCTCTAGGTACCCTACGTACGTACGTACCGTGCTGCGGGTCGAGAAAGTAACAATACTTCCTCTAGGTACCCTACGTACGTACGTACCGTGCTGCGGGTCGAGAAAGTAACAATACTTCCTCTAGGTACCCTACGTACGTACGTACCGTGCTGCGGGTCGAGAAAGTAACCATACTTCCTCTAGGTACCCTACGTACGTACGTACCGTGCTGCGGGTCGAGAAAGTAACAATACTTCCTCTAGGTACCCTACGTACGTACGTACCGTACTGCGGGTCGAGAAAGTAACAATACTTCCTCTAGGTACCCTACGTACGTACGTACCGTACTGCGGGTCGAGAAAGTAACAATACTTCCTCTAGGTACCCTACGTACGTACGTACCGTACTGCGGGTCGAGAAAGTAACAATACTTCCTCTAGGTACCCTACGTACGTACGTACCGTACTGCGGGTCGAGAAAGTAACAATACTTCCTCTAAGTACCCTACGTACGTACGTACCGTACTGCGGGTCGAGAAAGTAACAATACTTCCTCTAGGTACCCTACGTACGTACGTACCGTACTGCGGGTCGAGAAAGTAACAATACTTCCTCTAGGTACCCTACGTACGTACGTACCGTACTGCGGGTCGAGAAAGTAACAATACTTCCTCTAGGTACCCTACGTACGTACGTACCGTACTGCGGGTCGAGAAAGTAACAATTCTTCCTCTAGGTACCCTACGTACGTACGTACCGTACTGCGGGTCGAGAAAGTAAAAATTCTTCCTCTAGGTACCCTACGTACGTACGTACCGTACTGCGGGTCGAGAAAGTAACAATTCTTCCTCTAGGTACCCTACGTACCGTACTGCGGGTCGAGAAAGTAACAATACTTCCTCTAGGTACCCTACGTACGTACGTACCGTACTGCGGGTCGAGAAAGTAACAATACTTCCTCTAAGTACCCTACGTACGTACGTACCGTACTGCGGGTCGAGAAAGTAACCATACTTCCTCTAGGTACCCTACGTACGTACGTACCGTACTGCGGGTCGAGAAAGTAACAATTCTTCCTCTAGGTACCCTACGTACGTACGTACCGTACTGCGGGTCGAGAAAGTAACAATTCTTCCTCTAGGTACCCTACGTACGTACGTACCGTACTGCGGGTCGAGAAAGTAACAATTCTTCCTCTAGGTACCCTACGTACCGTACTGCGGGTCGAGAAAGTAACAATACTTCCTCTAGGTACCCTACGTACGTACGTACCGTACTGCGGGTCGAGAAAGTAACAATTCTTCCTCTAGGTACCCTACGTACGTACGTACCGTACTGCGGGTCGAGAAAGTAACAATTCTTCCTCTAGGTACCCTACGTACCGTACTGCGGGTCGAGAAAGTAACCATACTTCCTCTAGGTACCCTACGTACGTACGTACCGTACTGCGGGTCGAGAAAGTAACAATTCTTCCTCTAGGTACCCTACGTACGTACGTACCGTACTGCGGGTCGAGAAAGTAACAATTCTTCCTCTAGGTACCCTACGTACGTACGTACCGTACTGCGGGTCGAGAAAGTAACAATTCTTCCTCTAGGTACCCTACGTACGTACGTACCGTACTGCGGGTCGAGAAAGTAACAATTCTTCCTCTAGGTACCCTACGTACGTACGTACCGTACTGCGGGTCGAGAAAGTAACAATTCTTCCTCTAGGTACCCTACGTACCGTACTGCGGGTCGAGAAAGTAACAATACTTCCTCTAGGTACCCTACGTACGTACGTACCGTACTGCGGGTCGAGAAAGTAACAATTCTTCCTCTAGGTACCCTACGTACGTACGTACCGTACTGCGGGTCGAGAAAGTAACAATTCTTCCTCTAGGTACCCTACGTACCGTACTGCGGGTCGAGAAAGTAACAATACTTCCTCTAGGTACCCTACGTACGTACGTACCGTACTGCGGGTCGAGAAAGTAACAATACTTCCTCTAAGTACCCTACGTACGTACGTACCGTACTGCGGGTCGAGAAAGTAACCATACTTCCTCTAGGTACCCTACGTACGTACGTACCGTACTGCGGGTCGAGAAAGTAACAATTCTTCCTCTAGGTACCCTACGTACGTACGTACCGTACTGCGGGTCGAGAAAGTAACAATTCTTCCTCTAGGTACCCTACGTACGTACGTACCGTACTGCGGGTCGAGAAAGTAACAATACTTCCTCTAGGTACCCTACGTACGTACGTACCGTACTGCGGGTCGAGAAAGTAACAATACTTCCTCTAGGTACCCTACGTACGTACGTACCGTACTGCGGGTCGAGAAAGTAACAATACTTCCTCTAGGTACCCTACGTACGTACGTACCGTACTGCGGGTCGAGAAAGTAACAATAACACATTGCGTCGTGTCGGCGCCGTGATCGGACGTGTGACGGTAGTCCCACACAAAGTGAAACTCTAAATTCGAATTGTAAAAACGCGATTGGTTGTTTCGATCAATTTTTGATTCCTTGTTACACTTGTGCTCTTTATACGGAGAGACTCCACCCAAAAGGCGTGTCTAGAGTGTGATAGATACAAGTTTGATAGTTAGCCCGTTTTAGTTAATTGCCGGTGCCCGCGAGTGGACTCAAAACCCGTTGTCTCGACGACTTGCTGCGCGCGGGTGTGTGACTCATCGACGCAATCACGTGTCTAGTTATTCACCGCGTACGCTGTGCTGTAGGTACTTTGGATTGGATACGATCTAGATCATAATGTCTAAGTGTCATACCTGTGGAAAATTTTTAAGTATGGCAGACAGCTTCAGTTGTACAAAATGTGGCTTAACATATGATAGGCAATGTTTAAAAATGACAAAATCCGCCAAAATCCCGCAAAACTGGCTCTGCCCGGGATGTATACCTAAAAAACAAGTGGAAGACACCACTAAGGCGTCCTGCTCCCCCAAGGGGACTACCACTACGACGGACAAAGTTTCTCCCGCGGATCTGGCACAAGAGCTACAGCTGTTTCGTGCGGAGATGGCCGCGATGCGGGAAGAAATGAAGAACTTCCGCTTAGATTTTGTAAAATTACTTGGCTCTGTGGAAGACATTGACAAGCGGCTGGACGCCATGGAGAACAGGGTGACAACAGTCGAGAAGCAGGAAAGTGTAGTTTCGGAGTTAACTCGTACTATAGATCACCTCAAGATCGAGTTGAATGACAGAGACCAGGACCTTTTACTGACGGATATTGAGATCACAGGCCTCCCAGAGGTAAAGAGTGAAAATACGGTTCATCTCGTGTGTCTGGTTGCGGAGAAATTGGGAGTAAAAGTAGAGGCTAATGATGTAGTTCATGCGGAACGCGCCGGGCCCAGACGCGAGTCGGCGGTGGCGTCTCAAGGCGGACAGGCGAAGCCGCGACCGCTGTCCGTGCGCCTGGCGCGCCGCGCCCAGCGGGACAGCTTGCTGCGGGCGGCGCGTATACGCCGCGGTGCAGACACCGGCGACTTCGACTTGCCCGGACCATCGCAACGCTTTTACGTCAACGAGCGACTTACACGCACGAATCGCCAGCTATTTTATAAGGCTCGTCAGGAAGGTATGAAGCATGGCTGGAAATACGTCTGGACAAGGGACGGCCGCATATTCGCTCGGCGCCTCCCTGATAGCGATGCCCACCGTATACGAAATGAAACTGACCTGGCCAAGGTTTTTGGATTAACTACTGTTGGAGAGTGATAATGATCATATTTTTAGTAATTAATATAATAACCTTTTCATTTGACCCAATTTGCAGCATGCTAAATGAATTTTCTATATTTTGCTATTTTTATTATCATTATCACACATATTGCTATGCATCTGGCTCTTGGTGTAGTGCGATGTTCATATTAAAAGACCCCACCTCTCATGGTCCAGTGAAGGTCGGTAGTGTTTTAATTGACTGCTTATATGCCTATATATTACATAACAAAGAAAAGCTTTTATATTTCCATTTTCTTAGTAAATATCTCTCATTTTATGATATATTTATTTATTTATTACCAATGAAAACAGTTAAAAATAATAAATTCCTAGTAATTCTCACGCTACCGCTATACTATACTCAAAAATCATTTTTATTCTTATCCCCATTGCTATTGAGCCGCTTTATTTTGGCTTTGCTTTGTAGCTCTGACAATGTAAATGTAAGCCCGCCACTTAAATGCCTCCATTTAATTATATTTATAAATATTAAAAGGTCCTAAGGCAATAAACTTTAAAATTGGTATACATAATGCGGGATCGTTAGGTACAAGACATGATGAGTTCATAGTGGCAATGCAAAGTCACAACGTCGACATTATGGCCATCAACGAGACTTGGCTGCGGGAGGGAGAGGAGGGTCGCGCTCCCACAGTACCCGACTATCGCTTGCGTCACGTTCCTCGACCGCGCGGAGTGCGCGCGCGTGGAGGGGGCGTAGGTTTCTACGTACGACGCGGGCTCCGCGCCCGCGTATGCGCTCACCCTGCCGCCGCCACACCCGTCGAACAAATGTGGCTACGGCTGTCGCTCAACGGCATAAGGTTTGTCTTCGGTACAGCGTATCGACCGCCATGGTTAGACGTGGATACTTTTATCGATGCGCTCACTGACTCGATATCCAGTTTTGCAAACTACGATTACGCGGTTTTAGTTGGCGATTTTAATATTAATATGTTAGTCGATGACATTAATTCATTAAAAATAAAACAGTTTTTAACCCATTTTTGTTTGAATCAATTTGTTGAAACACCGACTCACTTTACAAGCCATAGTGAAACTCTTATTGATTTAGTTTGCAGTAATTACTTAATAAATGACATCTTAGTTGATTACAATCCTTGCCTTGGGAAACATGCTTTTGTTACGGGAGAACTTAATATCCGTAAATGTAAACAACCACCTCGTTGGATAGTATTTCGTCCGTTACAGTCCATAGACCTTGAAGCGTTTAACGCTGAAGTGGAGTCTATTAAGTGGGAAGACATTATGTTGCTGCCTGACGTGAACAGCATGGTATCCAGCTTTAATTTCTTGGTATTGTCCCTGTTTGATCGTTTTGCGCCTTGCAAGAAAGTTATTTCGAAGGAACATAATTACCCGTGGATTACTTATACGGTTAAAGAAATGATAAAACTTCGAAATGATGCTCACCGTAGGTACCGCTCGACGGGCTCAGAGTCACATAGATTATATTATAAGGAGCTCAAAAAATGCGTTAGCACTGCTCTATTTACTGAAAAGTGCGCTTTTTTCAAGCATCACGTCAATCAAAACTTGCACAGCCCTCGTGCACTTTGGAAAAATATCAAAAGGACAACTAACGTATCCTCTAAGAAAAGACACGCTGAGCTTCCAAGCCATCTATGTGAGCCAAATTTAATTAATTCTCATTTTCTTGATGTTCCGGGTCGTGCTGAAGTGTCACTATCTGATCTCACGTATTTTGAATTTAATCGTCACTGTCAGTCAACTTTCGAACTTACACCTGTTGATGAAAACCTAGTCTTAAGAATGTTTAAATCACTTAAATCTAATTCTATTGGAGCTGACAATATTTCACTTGATATGTTGCTCTTGGTCTTACCTCGTTCTCTAAGTGTGATAACTAAGATTATTAATAAATCTCTTTTGACTTGTACTTTTCCCAGCGGCTGGAAAGTAGCATTAGTAACACCATTACCTAAAAAAGAAAATGTAGCCGAGTTAAAAGATTTACGTCCAATAAGCATCTTACCTTGCATCTCTAAAATATTGGAAAGAATTGTTCATTTACAACTTTCTGCCTATTTAGAACAAAATCAGATTTTACCTTTTCGTCAATCCGGATTTAGAAAAAATCGTAGTACAACGACGGCATTGATAGATGTCGTTGATAATATTTTGGCTGCACAGGATGATGGTGACGGCACTATAATGGTCCTACTCGATTATTCCCGCGCATTTGATGCGATAAACACATCTCTTTTGTTGTCTAAGTTGTCTTACTACGGTTTTTCATCAGGAGCAACTAAGTGGTTTGCGAGCTACCTTACTGGTAGATCACAGCAAGTTCGGATCACAGGTCGAGATGGATCTTGCATTCTTTCTAAACCTTTAAACATTTCACGAGGTGTGCCTCAAGGCTCTATCCTGGGCCCACTTCTGTTTATAGTTTATACAGCTGATGTGGTGAATGTGATTAAGCATTGTAATTATCACATCTATGCGGATGATATGCAGATCTATCTGTCTGATAAACCTGAGAACACGGATTGGTCTGTGGCCAGAATAAACGAGGATCTCCAAAGCATAGTAGAATGGTCCGAATCAAACACGCTTGTCTTAAACGCTGATAAAACTAACTTCATGCTTTTTGGATCAAAACAGCAGGTCCTCCGGGTTTCTGACTACAGCCCTTCTGTGTGTATTAAGGACTTGCAACTGAAACGCGTAACAGTGGCTCGTAATTTGGGTGTTTTAATGGACGAAACTTTGCTATTTGAACAGCATATCACCCAAATGGTCCAGAGGAGTTTTTACAGGCTGAAAATACTTTATGGTATTCGAGACTATCTTAGCATTGATGTACGTAAGAAACTGTGTGATACTCTGGTCCTCTCCATCTTGGGTTATGCTGACGTTGTGTACGGTCCCCGAATTCTTGCACGTATCGAGCGTTTAGTGCAGAGAGTACAGAATGCCTGCGCGAGGTACTGCTTCAAGGTCCCCCCTCGCACGCACGTCACCCCATATTTGAACGATGCCAACATTCTTAAAATGTCATTACGAAGAGAGCTTCATCTGTCTGTTCTTATGTTTGGGTTAGTAAAAACAGGATTGCCGGAATATTTATTTGAAAAACTACAATGGCGTCAAACTTCTGACTCGCAAGCTATGAGAACGGCAAGTTGGCCTCTTAAGACGCAGATTCACCACACTGCAGCTTTCAGGGGCAGTTTTAGATATGCGGCCACCAAATGTTGGAATAACTTGCCACCTCCTCTCAGGGAACTAAGATCTATAGGCACCTTTAAATTAAAGCTTAAACATTATCTTATATCCTATCAGAAGGAGATGCATATAGGTGGCCGAGTTGTTCCAACATACCTAAGGTGATTAAGTTAGGACCATGGTTTTGGTAACAAATATGGGCTTATTTCTCTCATGTCCTTTTATTATTATTGCTTTTTATTTTATTAACGATATTTTATTTTATGTATCAATTTAATCTACTTCATTAAATTATTTATTCTATTATATTGTTTACATTATCGCACTACTGTACCGATCGCTTCGCGGACACGACACCATGGGCTTTTCTGAAAATCAGCGCTGCAGTTCTCCTGCAGCTAATGCTGAGAAAAGTCCATTTTGACATCGCACTACACCGATTCCGTTGGTCTTATTTGTTTTTTGTGTTAACTTTTTTGTTTTTTTCTGTTTCTATGTGTTTTACTTCTTTTTTATGTTGTGTAATCGGTGTGTGTTTGTGTCAAATAAAAATCTGTCTATTGTCTATTGTCAATACTTCCTCTAGGTACCCTACGTACGTACGTACCGTACTGCGGGTCGAGAAAGTAACAATTCTTCCTCTAGGTACCCTACGTACGTACGTACCGTACTGCGGGTCGAGAAAGTAACAATTCTTCCTCTAGGTACCCTACGTACGTACGTACCGTACTGCGGGTCGAGAAAGTAACAATTCTTCCTCTAGGTACCCTACGTACGTACGTACCGTACTGCGGGTCGAGAAAGTAACAATTCTTCCTCTAGGTACCCTACGTACGTACGTACCGTACTGCGGGTCGAGAAAGTAACAATTCTTCCTCTAGGTACCCTACGTACGTACGTACCGTACTGCGGGTCGAGAAAGTAACAATTCTTCCTCTAGGTACCCTACGTACCGTACTGCGGGTCGAGAAAGTAACCATACTTCCTCTAGGTACCCTACGTACGTACGTACCGTACTGCGGGTCGAGAAAGTAACAATACTTCCTCTAGGTACCCTACGTACGTACGTACCGTACTGCGGGTCGAGAAAGTAACAATTCTTCCTCTAGGTACCCTACGTACGTACGTACCGTACTGCGGGTCGAGAAAGTAACAATTCTTCCTCTAGGTACCCTACGTACCGTACTGCGGGTCGAGAAAGTAACAATTCTTCCTCTAGGTACCCTACGTACCGTACTGCGGGTCGAGAAAGTAACAATACTTCCTCTAGGTACCCTACGTACGTACGTACCGTACTGCGGGTCGAGAAAGTAACAATTCTTCCTCTAGGTACCCTACGTACGTACGTACCGTACTGCGGGTCGAGAAAGTAACAATTCTTCCTCTAGGTACCCTACGTACCGTACTGCGGGTCGAGAAAGTAACAATTCTTCCTCTAGGTACCCTACGTACCGTACTGCGGGTCGAGAAAGTAACAATACTTCCTCTAGGTACCCTACGTACGTACGTACCGTACTGCGGGTCGAGAAAGTAACAATTCTTCCTCTAGGTACCCTACGTACGTACGTACCGTACTGCGGGTCGAGAAAGTAACAATTCTTCCTCTAGGTACCCTACGTACCGTACTGCGGGTCGAGAAAGTAACCATACTTCCTCTAGGTACCCTACGTACGTACGTACCGTACTGCGGGTCGAGAAAGTAACAATTCTTCCTCTAGGTACCCTACGTACGTACGTACCGTACTGCGGGTCGAGAAAGTAACAATTCTTCCTCTAGGTACCCTACGTACGTACGTACCGTACTGCGGGTCGAGAAAGTAACAATTCTTCCTCTAGGTACCCTACGTACCGTACTGCGGGTCGAGAAAGTAACAATACTTCCTCTAGGTACCCTACGTACGTACGTACCGTACTGCGGGTCGAGAAAGTAACAATACTTCCTCTAGGTACCCTACGTACGTACGTACCGTACTGCGGGTCGAGAAAGTAACAATACTTCCTCTAGGTACCCTACGTACGTACGTACCGTACTGCGGGTCGAGAAAGTAACAATACTTCCTCTAGGTACCCTACGTACGTACGTACCGTACTGCGGGTCGAGAAAGTAACAATACTTCCTCTAGGTACCCTACGTACGTACGTACTGTACTGCGGGTCGAGAAAGTAACAATACTTCCTCTAGGTACCCTACGTACGTACGTACCGTACTGCGGGTCGAGAAAGTAACAATTCTTCCTCTAGGTACCCTACGTACGTACGTACCGTACTGCGGGTCGAGAAAGTAACAATACTTCCTCTAGGTACCCTACGTACGTACGTACCGTACTGCGGGTCGAGAAAGTAACAATACTTCCTCTAGGTACCCTACGTACGTACGTACCGTACTGCGGGTCGAGAAAGTAACAATACTTCCTCTAGGTACCCTACGTACGTACGTACCGTACTGCGGGTCGAGAAAGTAACAATACTTCCTCTAGGTACCCTACGTACGTACGTACTGTACTGCGGGTCGAGAAAGTAACAATACTTCCTCTAGGTACCCTACGTACGTACGTACCGTACTGCGGGTCGAGAAAGTAACAATTAAAGAAAGTTGAACAATATCATCTAAAAAGCTGAACTTACAGAGGTTGTAAGAATTTTTTTTACTGTTTTAAATGTTCTAAATGCTCTAGATCGAGGTTTTAAAATTTATATTGTAGACGTTTTATTGTTTTAGAGGTTTTGAAACACAAATTTGTTAGGTTGTAGAGGTTTGACCTTATCGAGGTTGCACTTATATCTACTTTCCACTGTCATGACAATGTATCCTCGCACGTTTGAGAAAAATAGATTGAAAGCGTTGTTTTATGTGTGAAGATCGCGGGAAGCCGCTAGATGCGGGCAGCGCACGACCGGTCGTCGTCGTGGGAATCCTTGGGGGAGGCCTTTGTCTAGTAGTGGACGTTTTTCAGCTGATATGATTATGATGGTAATTGTTTTATGTAGGTAATATATTGTAAGTTTCATTGTGTTTCATTTCAGACGATCTCATATCAAGGGAACAGGAGGAGGCGCTCAGTAAGATCAGGACCAGTCGGTGAGTTGCGCAAGTGTGTGTAAACTACGCGATTCGTCTAAGTGTTGTTGTACTTAGATCGGCCATCGACTTGCTAGGACGAGACCAAAAATAGAAAACACCTGCGTGCGCGTAATGTGCGTGTAACGTGCGTGTGTGCAAGGCAGATAGTGTTTTATGTTTTTAAATTGAATTCGTGTGAATTTAGAATATTAATATGATTAAATGCCATATATTTTCCCGCCCATTTATGTAAAAAAGTTTTGTGGTATTTCTAAAACTTTGTTTTTCTTTATACTTACATGTGAAATGTGCAATTTGCTGAGTTTCCGTTCGTCACAAACTTGCTTCAGGGCTGCCATAATTAAACACGTCTTTCGAACACCAAATTACACGTAAAAACGGGTAAGGTGCGAGTCAGAACCGCGCACGAAGGGTTCCCTACCATTATACTAGATGGCGCTAGTTTCTCCCCGTTTCAAAGAAAACACGTTTTTTTATTGAGATTTTAAATTTTTCTAATTTTTAGTATTTGTTATTATAGCGGCAACAGAAATAAATAATCTGTGCAAATTTCCACTGTCTAGCTATAACGGTTCATGAAATACAGCCTGGTGACGGACGGACAGCGGACTCGAAGTAATAGGGTCCCGTTTTTACCCTTTGGGTACGGAACCCTAAAAACACGAGATTTTGGAAAAATAAGTGGGAATGGTTCCGTCGCCAACTGACGCCAGGCATAAACGGGCCTATAGCGTGTTCGTAGCGTGGTCTCGTCTTAACTGACTCGCTCTAACATACAGTACATTATGTTCTTTTGTATTGTCAATCTACGATAGTACCTAGTATATGATAAACGGTTGAACCTTGCATTGTGGCGCCGCTCGCGCTGGAGGGTCACGTGGGCGAACGTTCTCATAAGTACCGATACCGATCTGGTTAATCCGAAACTCATGTTTCAAATGCAAATAGAATAACTGCGAATTAATTCAAAATTAAAATCTAAAATTAAAAACTAAAAAACTGCATAAAACTTAACCCCTCTTTTTTGACTAGTCTAGTAAAAATGTATCCCATGTCACTCACGGGACCGAGATGAATCTAACGACACCTCGCACTCCAAAGTCCATGAAGCCGTTTAGGCTGCAGGCTACAGGGCGTGCCAAAGAAATATGTGTACCTATATGCATACGCCTGATTCAGGGTAGGCTCGAGCCCCTTGGTGGGGACGTATATGAGCTGATATAATAATATGCATACATACACTCGAAAAATATAACCCTCCTTCTGGCGCAATCTGGTAAAAATCGAAAGAATGAAAGACAATTTTTAACCGCCTCCGTGGCGGAGTGTTTAGTCCATTCGCTTCACACCAGGAGGTCGCGGGTTCGATTCCTTTGTATGAATTGGTTTGGTAGGTGGTAGGGCATTTTCCGAACCCGCCTGGCTGGGAAGCACTATATTATCTAAGTGTCGCCGCCATACATTACTTTTAACAGCATTGCTGTGTTCCGGCTTGAAGATAAAATAGCCAGATCCCCATTGCGTTGGGGAATCTTGGTAAGCCCGCTTCCATTTTCGACATCATCGCCACTTACCATAACGAAGATAATGATGCATAAATAGTTGACGTAGCGCGGCACAAACCTCACTCGTACAGTTCTCGTTTTAGATCTTATAATTAACAGGATAAATTAATTAACTATTCTTTAGTCCGTTTGTACGTACAGCCACGCTGCGCATACTTTCCCGCGAAGCCTTCACCGCCTGCCGCAGTCGGGCACGCACACATCAACAACAAACATTACACTTACTTAGTACCAGTTAGGTATCTATATATATTAGACTTGATGAAGAAGTTACAAATAATTTGTGTTTGTATGGGGAGAACCGCACTCGATTTTTTCCTGAAATAATTGACTACCCAGTCATGTAGGTCTGATTAAGTCCTAGTTATTCACAAAGTTCATTTATAATCGTTGTAGCCATTTTTGAGGACAAGTAACAAACAAATCGAAAAATTATTTGTATGGGAGGTACTTAACTCCATTTTTTAAACAACGAACTACCGCGTGGTGTAGGCGATGTAAGATTGAGCCATTTTTGAGTAATAAAAAAGATTTCTTTTCTTTAGTTTGGTGGCACTAATAATCAAGATAAAGGGAAATAAAAAAAATGACAAAAAATAATATTACCCTAAATTAAATTTAACCCAAAACCGACCAGTAGTTTGATAACTAGAGCACCGGAAAAATAAGTATGTTGGTTTTTATCGTGATTAATAATCTTCAGGCGTGGCAAAGTGTTAGTATAGTGTCCCGCTTTAACATACTTAGCCTTTTGTACAAACCGATCAGCTCGATCGGCCCCCTTTGTTTTGTAAATTTTTTTTGTAAATTCAGTTTGGGTTCCTCAGGGAAAGTATTTCAGTTCCACGAGTACACCTCCCCTTAACGGTTTGCACGCTATTAAAGAACTTCCTGTATATTGTGACGTTACCTTCTTTCTCCATTGTACAGCAACCTCACGCGTAGCCGCATCTCGCGCTCCTTGATGGCGTACGAGGGGGAAGAGAAGGGCAACTTGGAAGCGCTGTCGGAGACGGAGAGCAGCGGTCCGGAGGGGGGCACGGGAGGGGAGGACGTGCCCGCCTCCGCCCCCGCCCCCGACCCCACAACAACGACTGCGCCCGCGCCCGTGCCGTCGCGCCGCCACATCAAACACAAGCATAAAAAGGCCAAGTGAGTACTTGTAAATGTGATTCACCTAGCGGCCGCTCCCATCAGGAGCTCTCCGCGCTGTCCCCTTAGCGTGAAATTTTCGCACCCCACTCCTCCCTAGGGGGGGGGGGGGGTCGCTCCTTTGAGCTTTTAAGATGGCTTAGCTGCCAAAGCTTAGGGGGAGTTTAGTGGGTAGTGTGGCCTTGAGCCTGTGCATATTTATTACATATTTACCTTATGTATAAATGGGTATGTACGCATATAGGCGCAGGGCTGTGAGTTCCACATAACCAGTGCAGCCGGCTGTATTGGTATGCGTAAACGCAAACGCAACGCACCGGGGAAAAAACGTACTTAGTAGAACTACAGAGAGGACACCCTAGGGGCAATCCGTTTGATGCGCACGCGACGGTCTCTCCGCGGAAATATCTGTTAACTCGATCGGCTAAAGGTGAAGTCAGCCGAGCGTAATTTTGTGAGTTCATGTTTCAAGATTTCAAGACGTTTATTCAAAATAGGTGCAAATTACACTCTTTCTGGTAGTCATAAAATAGTAATTACATAATTATACATGTCATTTGTGAAAAATATAAAAAATAAACTATCATTAGTTAATAACGTCAAAATACAATTATTGATATGAAACAAATTACGACATAAGAACATGAAAACAATATGACACGAGAAGTTATATATTAAAATCATTGAATGTCATTAATGCCTTTGACAATTATAGGCCAGTTCACACGGACAGCACCCGGTCACGAGTATAACGCGAGAGTCAGCCATCGCTCCCCTCAACAGGGAAAGGAACGACCCGGCTGTGTACTGTATTTAACCGCCTCCGTGGCGTAATGGTTAGTCCATTCGCTTCGTACCAGGAGGTCGCGGGTTCGATTCCAGTAGGGCATTTTAAAGGAGCGCCTGGCTAGCTACCACCGTCTTATCTAAGTCTTGCCGCCAAACATCAGTGTTAACAACATTGATGTGTTCCGGCTTGAAGATAAGGTAGCCAGTTCTCCATTGCGTTGGGGAATCTCGGTAAGCCCGCTTCCATTTTCGGCCTCATCGTCACTTAGATCGTTACTCAGGTTAGATCCAAAGCCTTACCAATACATATATAATCACGCTTCTTTCCCGTAGGGGTAGGCAGAGATCACTTTTTTCCACTTGCTACGATCCTTACATACTTGTTTCTGACAACGCTTTTATATGTAACCTAATCAGCGCAAAAGCTACTGCGGTAAAGCTATTGCATAGCATTTTTTATCAACATATGCAATTATAATTATTTATTTATTTTTTATTTATGCAGTATTTACCAGTACCATAATATAGTCCCTGGGGCGCGGGATGTTTATTTCACAATTTATTGCACACAGAAATAGGGACAAGACAAACAAACATTAAACGTTTATGTAATAAATTAACACTAAGAAAGTTACACCAGTAAAATTGACTAAGTCCTTTTAGTACCGCAAATCGCTAATAGATGGCACTGTAAGTTTTTTAGAACTCTGCCGAGCGTGGGGTGTTAGGTTTTATTTTCGTTACGGAATTTTTTTGATTCGGTCGCCGCGCTCAAAACCCGCGATAAAAGCTATGCAATAGCTTAAAAACCGGCCAAGTGTGAGTCGTGCTCGCACTAAAGACTAAATAAAAATAAACATTTTATTGTTGCGCCCGTTGATGTCTTTTGATTAAAATTTATTGTATTATTGTTGTACTCGTGTGGCGAGGTTGTGGCGGTACGGAACCCTAGTGCGCGAGTCCGACTCGCACTTGGCCGGTATTTTTAAGATCCCCTTCCTGTTCCGGATCTAAAGGCTCTATGACTATGTGACCAACTGAGGTTAGAGTATTAGAAAAGCTAGAAATAACAAAAACTTTCCCCCGCCGCGTACGAGTCAGTTCACAACATGTATTGGAAAGGCTTTTTGCGAGTTATGACTATGTTGGGCACTATTACCTAGTTCACTTGAATTAAGTTTTTTGATTGTTATCAGACACAACATTGATTGGCGTCATTGGAAAAAACTTTGTAATTGTAATTTTCGTCGTACAAAATGTACCTTGAAAAAGTATTTTATTTAATTTTACCAACTTAAGTATGAAACTGACTCGATCCACGTAAAAAAAATTTTGTTAACTTTTATAATTTTTAGGTAAAATTCACACTTGACCAAAAATTAACTATGCCATAATTGTTTCGATCTAAAGAGACCGAATGGTGGCTAAGAAAGTTTTCCCATATCTTTATGGTTTAGGACTTCCCCATACTTAGTTTCCTGCCTCAGTTAAAAAACAGCCTGTCTAAAGATACCTTAAGATTGCCCGGGCGCGTAAATACAGAGGTGACTACCACATAGACAGTAGATGTTCTGTAACGCAGCCAGATCCGTATATATTAATTAATTACAAAATCGACTACACCACAGACTTTTGAAAATTGTCTGCGCTGTGATCGGTTTTGAAAGTCTTTGTTTTAACAAAAAAGGCTGAAATACAGAACAGTGTAGCTGTTCATGCCGTCAAACGTTGCGGAGCGACGCTCGAAGAGCCTTCGACAGTATAATCTTATCAAACCTAACGAACCTATAATCACTCGCTTCGCTTGCTCAACTTATAGAAAAAGATGCGGCTGCACTACAAGCCACTGTGTGGCAGCCATGCACAAGATGGACTATGGGTGTCTGTGTTGCATCCGACTTATCATTGACATATAGAAACAAATGCTGCTTAAGTGCAGACCGCTGTGTTGCACCTGAATCTGGACAGACAAGAACTGTTTTAAGCCATCCGCAACAGACTATGGGTGTCTGTGTTTCATCCGACTTATCATTGACTTATAGAAACAAATGCAGCTTCTCTGCAGACCGCTGTGTTGCACCTGGGTTTGGACAGACAATAACTGCTTTAAGCCATCCGCAGCAGACTATGGGTGTCTGTGTTGCATCCGACTTATCATTGACTTATAGAAATAAATGCAGCTTTACTGCAGACCGCTTTGTTGCACCTGGGTTTGGACAGAAAATAACTGCTTTAAGCCATCCGCAACAGACTATGGGTGTCTGTGTTGCATCCGCCTTTGTATTTACGCGCCCCGGGCCCCAGCGTGGCGTATACACGCATTCTACGTCTGCATACCTAATATCATTTTTCTCTTTCCTTTTTAGTGCCCGCCACTTCAGCTCGATAACTAACTAATATGTTCCTATGTAAATGTTAAGGTATAGTTAATGTTTTGCGATCCTTTTCAAGTAACTTATTGCGATGAAATTTATCTTTTTACACTACAACCCTTTTTACAGCGTCAAGTAGTACTCAAGACGATCTGTGTGTATGTGTGGGTAGACCGTGCGTAGCGTCAAGTACCTGAACATTTAAGTGTACTCAGTCAAATTAAAATGACAACGTTTTAGTTGATCTGTGTTTTATTTTACGCTTAGAATCAGTTAAAATATTAATATTTAATTATCAACAGATCGTAACAACTTTGATTAATCGTTTAATTTAATTTCAGAAGTAATTGTTAATTATATGAAGTTACATGTGGTATGTATTGCCTTCTTTATCTACGTGTACAGGCAGAATATTCACATCACCAATAGGGATGACGAATGCCAATCATCTGAGTTACTTTTTATCATCTGTCAAAAACGACATTTTGTTCTAAAAATGTTTGAAATACCTAGGCGTGACGTCATAGTTTAGCAGCGTCATGTATGGACTCATTTTGTGACTTTGGTTAGTTAAAAATCAAAGACTCGATGGAAAACAAAACGAGTGAGGTTTTTCGAATTTTAAGTAGGAGGGCAATTTAGTGATCAAGAGTTCATAATTTATTTCTGATGCTGTCGTCGTCCCTATTCAGACAAAGTAGATATTGTAAAAATATTTAATTAATTATATTTATACAACCTTT
The DNA here is from genome assembly GCA_947284805.1 of Coleophora flavipennella. Classification (NCBI taxonomy): domain Eukaryota; kingdom Metazoa; phylum Arthropoda; class Insecta; order Lepidoptera; family Coleophoridae; genus Coleophora; species Coleophora flavipennella. The sequence goes on from OX369262.1 coordinate 18,762,514, forward strand.
CCTGAAACTTATTAAAAGAACTTCGCAACAAAGCGTACTAAAGTTGTACTTACGAATTACTCACGACAATGTTATGCACAGGAAACACGGCAAAGCGAAGCGCTCGCGCCCGAAGACGAAGAACATGTTCATCTTGAAACTAGTGCGCACGCTGATGAACAACACGGAGGAGCACCTGGAGGTGAAGATACAGTGCAAGCACCGCCGGCTGTTCCCCAACAACACGTTCGTGCGCGACCTCGTCACCATCCTCAACGAGAAGAACATTAAGGTAAGTGATGCTGCTATCCGAGCGTGTTGTAGCTTCAAAGATTGGATCCCCTGGCCTCGCTCAACCACAGATTTTTTACTATTATTTCTGGTTTATTTACCATCATCATCATATCAGCCTAAAAACGTCCACTGCTGGACGAAGGCCTCCCCCAAGGATTTCCACGACGACCTATCCTTCGCTACCCGCATCCAGTGGCTTCCCACCAGGTCGTCGGTCCACCGCGCCACCGCGTGGGAGGCCTGCCTACGCTACATTTTTATTTACCAATTTTAAGTTTAATATTGCGCCCAGCCAAGCAGCTGAATTACTAGCTGTGGTCCATGACTTTGTTTTAGAAGGCCTACTACAAGACCACAAACAAACAACAATTTACGGGGTTGCTTCGCTCGCCCTGAAGCAATACGTTAGTCTCCGTTTACAGAGTTAAGTCACAGATGATAATAATAGTACAAGTACAGATGAAGTACTCGCAGTGACGCTTTGAATAAATAGCAACTCTAGCTACGCGGTAATAAAGAACAGTCTAGTTCGCAACCGCGCTTAGTGCCTCCAGTTTTACTTCAACATACCTATACATACACCGATAACAATCGCGCTTTTACGCAAGAATGAACCGAATCAATGCGCGTGAGAGATTCTTTTGCGCTGGCCGGTCTAGTTTTGTCGCAACTGGTTAAGTCAACTGCAGGGATACAGCAGACGTCGACACTCAGCTCCATTCCGTGCGACACGATAATGATAAATACAAGCAGTCATAGTTTATGTCCGAGAATCAATTTTGGGGGCAGAAGTATCAGGCTTTTAGCTAACCCTCTGAAGACACAGTAGCATAAACTGTCGCTCTCATTTCGTTTGTCCATTTCTTACAGAAAGGAAAATTCATCTGGAACTCAGCACACTAACGCCACAGTAGAAAAAAAAAATGTTTTGCAAAAAATAACTTGTTGCTAGTATTTATAGTTATAAAATAACGAGCAAACAACAACCCTGTATGCGCAAAATACTCAATGATTTCGATTCAAGTTCATAACAATGAGTAAATAGTTCATTTCTATTGGCGGCGCTAGTTTTTTTTATTCACAATAGGTAAGCCCTTGGGATTATCTCACCTGATGGTAAGTGACGATGATGCCGAAGATGGAAGCGGGCTTATCAAGATTCCCCAACGCAATGGGGATCTGGCTAGCTAATATTCAAGCCGGATCAATGCTCTTAACACTTGTTTGGCGGCAAGATTTAGATAAGATGGTGGTAGCTAGCCAGGCGGGCTATGAAAATGCCGTACCACCAACTGAACCGAATCTTACAAAGTTGACCCCGCCGGGAATCGAACCCGCGACCTCCTGGTGTGAAGCGAATGGACTAACCATTATGCCACGGAGGCAGTTTAGGTTAGAGATAAACCGAAGTGAGTTCCTGGCTACGGCCTGAGTGTAGATGTGTGCTACAGCCTGCTCTAAGTCCCGACTCGAGCGGCACGTAGTTAGGTACCTATAAAAGCGTTTCTTTCACATACTCCAACAACGAAGAGATTGTATTATTTTGTAGCCCGTCCAAGCTGAATGTAGGTATGTGACTCGAAGGGTGGATCCGCCGTTGAGAGAAAAAGATCGCGTACTTTTCCTAGAAGTCGCGCTCTTTCCCTCGCCGGTCCGCCACGGTCGTGCGTTGGGAGGCGCCTAATGTGAGTTTGTCGTCGGCAGGTGATCAACAACGGGCGCGTGTTCGAGCGCAACCGCGTCACGGAGCTGGCGCCGCGCAAGCGCCCCAAGGTACTGATCCACCCACCCAGCCCACAGGACCCATACACAACATTATCACTGCGGAACCCTACGCCGTGCGTGCTCCCACTCGCACTCCACTGTTTTTTTCAACCGACTTCCATAAAGGAGTGGTTCTCAATTCGACTGTATGTTCTTTTTGTGCGATATCTTTGCAGATTGTGAACTGACTTTCATGATTCTTTTTTTGCGATTGAGTGTACTCCCGGGGCGCTCCCATACATTTTTTATCAAAATCGGTGTACCTTTTAGAAAATCAACAAACCAAAAAAAATATCCAAAATTGTACTGAGTTGTTGCGATGGAAGTCGGTTTTAAACGTGTTTAGCGTTTCCAATCATTTAAATGACATTATTTCAAAAATTCAAATTCAAAAATCTTTATTCGTGGTAAAAGGCGTTTATAAAATAAAATCAATTAAAAGGCCGTAAGATAAAGTAAAGTAGAGAGCGTCGGTGGCGTAACGGTAACGGCCGCTACCTCCTGTCCGAGAGGCCGTGGTTCGAATCCTTCCTCGTACCAATGTGTTTTCGAATTTCGATTTCATATGTACGTTTAATCTAATCGCCCTGATTCAGGGTAGGCTCGAGCCCCTCGGTGGGGACTTATATGAGCTGATATAATAATAATGTACGTTTATCCGACGCTCTTACGGTGAAGGAAAACATCGTGAGGAAACCTGCACACGCCTGCGAAGAAACTCGAAGTGTGTGTGTGAAGTCGATCAACCCGCACTGGGCCCGCTTGGTCGAATAAGGCCAAATCGCCCTAATTCAGAGTAGGCTCGAGCCTCTCGGTGGGGAAGTATATAAGCTGATAAGAAGAAGATAAAGTGACAAAGTACAAAAGGACAGGCGCCCTAGGCGACGTCGCGAGAGCTCGTCTTGTGCGGCGGCGGCGGCCGTGCGTGCATATCATATTATACAAGTCAAGAATTTTGATACTGTAATCATCATCATCATCATATCAGCCGTCCACGTCTGGACGTAGGCCTCCCCCAAGGATCTCCACGATGACCGGTTCTGCGCTGCCCGCATCCAGTGGCTTCCCGCGTCCTTCACCAGGTCATTGGTCCACCGAGTGGGAGGCCTGCCTACGCTACGCTTTCCGGTGCGTGGTCGCCACTCGAGAACTCTACTGCCCCAACGGCCATCTGTTCTACGAGCAATGTGCCCCGCCCACTGCCACTTAAGTTTTGCAATTCTGAGAGCTATGTCGGTTACTTTGGTTTCTGATTCGATCACGCAGAGAAACACCGAGCATAGCACGCTCCATTGCCCTTTTGGGTGACCTTGAACCTTCTTATGAGGCCATAGTAAGCGACCATGTCTCAGTTCCGTATGTCATCATTGGCAACACACACTGGTCGAAGACCTTGGTCTTAAGACACTGTTGTTGACACTGATACTGTAATATTGTCTTGTTAATTATACGATAGAAGGTGCTTGAGAAGCTGGACATTGGGGCGTCCCCTGTCGCGCCCCCCGCGCCAGAGGCCCCCGCGCCAGAGCCGCCCGCGCAGCACCCGCCGGTGCTGCGCCATCTGCCGCAGCAGCGACCTGTAAGTGCTCTACATGTAACACGCGACGTCCTCACAGAAGGGGCACGGGCAGAACTTGCGAAGGTTACGCCATACTTCACATATCACCTGGGTGGGTGGAGGTTTTAGGGCTAGTGGGAAACCCGTCTGAAGTGTTCAAGCAGCCACTCCCTTGATTCCTGTAACAATAATTACATTTGGCGCTGACCCTCTCTTGCTTCATGTAACAATAATTACATTTGGCGCTGACCCTCTTTTGCTTCATGTAACAATAATTACATTTGGCGCTAACTCTCTCTTGCTTCATGTAACTATAATTACATTTGGCGCTGACCCTCTCTTGCTTCATATAACAATAATTACATTTGGCGCTGACCTTCTCTTGCTTCATGTAACAATAATTACATTTGGCGCTGACCCTCTCTTGCTTCATGTAAAAATAATTACATTTGGCGCTGACCTTCTCTTGCTTCATGTAACAATAATTACATTTGGCGCTGACCCTCTTTTGCTTCATGTAACAATAATTACATTTGGCGCTAACTCTCTCTTGCTTCATATAACAATAATTACATTTGGCGCTGACCCTCTTTTGCTTCATGTAACAATAATTACATTTGGCGCTAACTCTCTCTTGCTTCATGTAACTATAATTACATTTGGCGCTAACTCTCTCTTGCTTCATGTAACTATAATTACATTTGGCGCTGACCCTCTCTTGCTTCATATAACAATAATTACATTTGGCGCTGACCTTCTCTTGCTTCATGTAACAATAATTACATTTGGCGCTGACCCTCTCTTGCTTCATGTAAAAATAATTACATTTGGCGCTGACTTTCTCTTGCTTCATGTAACAATAATTACATTTGGCGCTGACCTTCTCTTGCTTCATGTAACAATATTTACATTCTGTCGTATGGCCGAAAATTTCTGGTTACCTTAAAAACATGTGACATACGTCAAAATGAACCATAGAAAAAAAATTGTTTCATGTACGGCTAGAACCTTCCATGTTTTTGCATTGTAGTAGTATTTTAATATGGCGATTACTCAGTGACTATGCATGTCATTTTCAAGGGAGCTTTTGCGTTTCGTTCTACCACCTTTACACTACAAAATGGCATTACCAGTTGAAAAAAAAGTAAATATGCGACATTGTATGTTCTTCCCCTGTGCCCTTCAAATATGAACGAAGTAGAGCATAAGCAAGCCCTGTGCTTGACGTTTTAAGAAAAATAAAGTCAACGCTGGCCACAAGAAGACCAAATAGGATCACGCAGGACGCGGATTGCGTGATTCGCGAAATTTCGCGCATATTCTATATTTTTACTTTTTTTAATTGAAACATTTGTTTGTTTGGATATGAATTGATAAGTCATTCAAGATACTAAAAAAATGTAATTTAATAATAGCATGTCATCGCTTTAGATTTTACATTAAAAGCTATTTTCTGAAACAACTCGAAAATTATACAAAATATTTGACACTACAGTAACTCATTTTGTACAGACGAACAAAAAGGTTATATATTTAGCTACACGGAACAATCTTTAGTCAGGCCAATTAGTAAGTCAATGAGCCATTAATCACGTTTAGGTGTCTAGTGGCGGCGTGCTCAGGTTTTGTTTACACGCTGGACAAAACACAGGGGTTTTAGCGGGAGGCCGGACAAAGGAGTGGATATAGGTTTTCTATAAGGCCTCTGACGCAACGTCTGCCGTCTAGCGATTCCCACCGGCACCAACGGCTCGACGTGCCTTGAAAACACGGGAATGGTCAAGACATACACCACTCACAGCTGAACACACCTGTGCTTACTTACATGCATCACGCAACTCGCTAGATAAACACACACGATGTATACGATAACCTTACATGCACCGAGGCACATGCGTCCTGGATAATTTTGTCGTGACAAAAATAAGATTAGTTTTAGTCGACACGACACCTTGCCAAAGTGTTCCGATGGCGCTTAAGACGATTCTCTAATTCATGCTTTCGTTCGATTAGCATTTTTCAATTTTGGTCTAGAACTCGTTGTACGGTTCCAATTGGTGAGCCTCGATGTGCACACCACGACCTATCTGAACTGTTAACGTGAAGTTTTGTTTCGGTGAAGAGCGCGAGTAACCTGGACGTCGCACAGCAGACGGTCCCCGAGCTGGCGCCTCTCGCGCTGGCGCCCTTCGCGCTGGCGCCCCCTGCGGCCCTCGCCAGCGCGCGCGATGAGCTGTTAGACGGGCGCGCCGGCGACAAGCCCTCGCGGCCGCCGCCTCCAGTCCCGCACGCCGTGCTGGCGCCCCCCGCCCAGCCACCGCAGCGCCCCCCGCGCCCCGCGCCTCCACCCCCGCAGCAGCAGCGCCACGACGACTTTGAGAAGAGAATCATTGTGGAGGACTTCGTGGAAGTGCGGCCGAAGTCGCCGGCGCCAGTGGCGACGCAACCGGTGTGTGTGTGTGTGTGTGTGTGTGTGTGGTGTGTGTATGTGTGTGTGTCCGCCCGCGGCGAGAGTTGACGCGAACAACCGTAGGGCAGCTTGTGTTGGTGGACGTCGTGGTTCGACCCCAGAAATCGATAATAGTTGTTTAAGCATAAAACAGCTGAGTTAGGCCGTGAACTTTCTGTGTTCGCGTCAACACCCCCCGTGGGACCAGCAGCGCAGCGCCAGCCTCGGGTATATCAACGAGCACCAACAATTTAGGCCGCCATCCATACTAACTACTACTGATAATTTGAAAACAAGTTTAATAAAAAGATCCGTTTATTTACGATCAAGAGAAATCTATGTCCGTATATTCCTGTCCTTTTCAAAAAACTTGTATATGCTGAGATATAATAGACTATATAAACACACTTATACATATTTTTATTTTAGACCGTTATACCTCAGCATGTATAAGTTGAATAAGGATAAGATGAAAAAGACCGGATATGCGGACAAAGATTTCTTTTATCGATCGTAAATAAACAGATCCTTTTATAAAACAACTTCTTGTTTTCAAATTATCAGTAGACTAGGATTTTGACGGCGATCTCAACGTACGTTTTTAAATATTTTGAGGCAGCTTGTTTGATCGGATATACCTGACGCTGACCGCAGCCTCGCGACTATAACATGATTCAACTTGAAGGTTCTGTATTAACTTGGCAAATAAAACAACACTGACTATCAAATTGTACAAGCCTTCAAACGTGATGTACATTTATCTAACATGGCTCTATCTGAACGTGGTTGGACCGGGCCAGAGAGCTGCTCGTGAACAAAACTGTCGTTATTACATGCGCACACGCCGACTGGTGTTCTTAGCCTGACTTTGGCCGAGTTCAGAGAAAGACTTGTAAAACTGTTGAGCTTCAAGTGTAGCGCTTAACTCAGTAGGTTCGTGCGGTATGGGAGCGGCGAGGGAGGGAAGGTGTCACTTGACGTGACGGCACTGAGATGCGGCCACAGAACAATGAGTAACATAGATTTAGTGTAATTGCCTCTTATACACGTTCTTTTCTTTCCAATCATCATCATCATATCAGCTCATATACGTCCCCACCGAAGGGCTCGAGCCTACCCTGAATTAGGGCGATCAGGCCTTAGTCGACCACGCGGACCCATTCTTTCTATTACCCAAGAATAATGAGACAGAAAGATTGTACGGCAGCCTGCACTAAACCAAAGTATATACAAACGTTTAGGTCGAAGACACCAAAATAATAAATTGTACGGCAGCCTGCACCAAACCAAAGTATATACAAACATTTATGTCGAAGACACCAATATAATAAATTGTACGGCAGCCTGCACTAAACCAAAGTATATACAAACATTTAGGTCGACGACACCAAAATAATAAATTGTACGGCAGCCTGCACCAAACCAAAGTATATACAAACATTTATGTCGAAGACACCAATATAATAAATTGTACGGCAGCCTGCACTAAACCAAAGTATATACAAACATTTATGTCGAAGACAAAATAATAAATTGTACGGCAGCCTGCACTAAACGAAAGTATATACAAACATTTAGGTCGACGACACCAAAATAATAAATTGTACGGCAGCCTGCACTAAATCAAAGTATATACAAACATTTAGGTCGACGACACCAAAATTATAAATTGTACGGCAGCCTGCACCAAACCAAAGTATATACAAACATTTATGTCGAAGACACCAATATAATAAATTGTACGGCAGCCTGCACTAAACCAAAGTATATACAAACATTTAGGTCGACGACAAAATAATAAATTGTACGGCAGCCTGCACTAAACGAAAGTATATACAAACATTTAGGTCGACGACACCAAAATAATAAATTGTACGGCAGCCTGCACTAAAGCAAAGTATATACAAACATTTAGGTCGACGACACCAAAATAATAAATTATACGGCAACCTGCACTAAACCAAACTATACTACAATTTTTCGAGTTTTTTTTTTAATTCATTTTTCAACCGCAACTACCGCAGGAACCTATTGAGTTGAGCGCTAGACCTCTAGTTTGGATATCGATGACGAGGAACCTTTAAGTTCTGTAAGGATCCACGGGGCATATGTGTGTGTATACATTAATTGTATTGTCACAATTGAAATAAACTCATTGGAAAGATAAAGACGTTTCATTGCTAGCTCCGCACTGCCCCGTCGATTCCTTTCTCTCCGTTACTCGCGGTAAACGTAGGGAAGGTTTTTTTAATACTTTCTTCACCCCTGCGTCGTCAAATAATTTGTATGCGCGTAGGAACATCCATTTAATACAATTAAACTTGTTATCCGTTTATTACCTTAAACACAAGTTAATTGATTAATAATGGATACCTGTTTCGTTTTTAAAATAATTGAAAACGCTAAACACGTTAAAAAACCGTACCATCGCAACAAATTAGTACATTTTTGCATTATTATTTTTGGTTTTTGTTAATTTTCTACTAAAGTACTACACCGATTTTGATAAAATTTGTATGGGACCACACGGGAAGCACTAGCTTTCAAATAAAAAAAGAATCATAAAAATCGGTTCACCCAGTCAAAAGTTCTGAGGTAACAAACATGAAAAAAAAACATGCAGACGAATCCTCCTCCTTTTTGGAAGTCGCTTGAAAAGTAATGCGTTACCGACACAGATATACGTCGTCCGATTATCGATATAAAATAATTTCAACATCGGTTGTTTGGGTAACAAATGAATCAAAAACTACGTTTGTATGGGATTTATGAAATCCATCGGGCTCTTATGGCGTATTCACGAATTTGTTTACCATACAAACTTGAAATTACTACTTCTTGAAAATGGATGGGCCGATTCTAATGAAACTTTATACTTATACACATAAGCAAATCACGAAATTCTCGTTATAAAATTTTCAAAAATATAGTTGTTTTGCAAATCAAATTATCTTTAACTCGACTTTTTTTTCACTTGTTATTGTTCTTTGCACTTTAATCAACTATTTTCAACAGAGCAATTCTCCCCTGGCACGCGCGTCGAAGAAGCGTCGGCGCAAGCCCATACAGGCGCTCCCCTCACCCCCGCCGACCGCCTCGCCAACCGAAGCGACCCCGCCACAGAATATCGACGTGCGACCCCTGCAGCAAGGAGCGGGACAGAGCGATCGGGGCAGCTCGGGAGTGAAAGCAGGCGCCGGTGTGAGTTATTATGAACATTTAACTGAAGCGCGCCCTCCCCCACACCCCTCGCACCCGTTACTACTTCTTTTTATCATAGCATTGACATGAGTGGTGCACGCTCGCTTAAATGTTCGTGCGGATGGTGGCGCATCGGGAGATGTTGTCAAGGGTTTACTAATTGTGAATAAAAATAAAAAAAAGCCGGGTCGTTCCTTTCCCTCTAATATGGATGATGGGAGCGATGGCTGACTCTCGCGTTATACTCGTGACCGGGTGCTGTCAGTGTGAACTGGCCTACTCTTGTCAAAGGTTTCAATGACATTCGATAATTGTGTGTATAACTTTTGGTGTCATATTGTTTTCATGTTCTAATGACATAATCTGGTTTATTTCTAGGATTTAATTTTGACATTATTTACTAATGATTGTTTATTTCTTGATTTTTCACAAATGAAATTATGTTATTATTAATTTGTGCCTATCAGAAAGAGTGTAATTTGCAACTATTTTGAATAAATACCTTGAATCTTGAATCTTGAATTATACAGTGATCGCAGCCGAGCGCGACTTGCGTGGTTGCGTCGATCACGCAGGTTAACCGACCAGAAGCACGGTCGTTACCTGGATGAGTTTGACCGTTACTGTAATTTTTCTCGACCGTATCCGTACTTCTCAAGGCACGTTACGCAGTTGGTGCCGGTTGCTATCACTAGTTGCTAGTCGTTAAGCCGTGTCAGATGCCTTATCTTCTTCTTACCCGAAACACTTTTGGCAGAGTGATCGTGGTCGTCGTGACGTAGCCTTTGTAGCCCGTCGAACAGTTTGCATTCGCTTAGGGGCATTCCACCGCAGACTTGGTCTGCCTACCACATGGGGGTCTAGCCACGTACTATAGTACCCTCGACTTTGCCCTGAACAACCAGGCCAAATTACAGGGTGTCTTAAAAGAAAGTTTATATTTGTTTAGCTTACTGCGTGAACGCAAAGAATCCTAGGGGCGCGGGGGGTATATCAATCGGTAGACTGGCTCTTGGGAATTCAGTCGCTATAGAGCGTTTCACGGGAGGCAGCGTGCGTTCCGTGTGCGAGCGTTTGACAAAAACAACAATTCTGCCATAATTGCGCGGCGGAAACTTCGCAATCATTACCAATTTCGTCACTGGGTGTTTCTTTAAGGTCCAGAAGTTTGAGGAGACCTTCCTCAAACTTCCTGTACCCACGTTTTAATTCTGATGCTTCTTTAAGGTGATGAATTTGGTAACGATTGCAAAAATCGCCAGGCAATTATGGAAGAATTGGCAGAATCATTGTTTTTGTAAAACGCTCGCACACGGAACGTACGCTGTCTCCCGTGAAACGCTCTATAGCGACTGAATTCCCAAGAGCCAGTCTACCGATTGATATACCCACCGCGCCCCTAGGATTCTTTGCGTTCACGCAGTAAGCTAAACAAATATAAACTTTCTTTTGGGACACCCTGTATATATATTAGTACTAACATGATTGCAACCTCACCCCCTCGTCACCCAGATTGATACAGATTGGTTACAGTTTGGTTGTCGAACGTAATCCTATATTTCGCCGCTATTTTGTTTGTTCCGTCATTCCTTTTTTGAAATGTCATTTCTGGCCCGTTGTATGAAGTGTCCAGGGTGTGACCAGGCGCTCGATGGATGTGATAGATTGATAGATAGATAACACGTTTATTTGTCACTGCAATCACACACATATTATTACAATCATACATAATATAAAACAAAACATAACAAATTAAAAAGAGCAAAAAAAAATATACAAAAACATATGTGTGTTGCAGTAGTACAAAAGGGCCGTGACTCAGTGTGTTGATTTGCTCTTGCGAGCAATACACTGGTAATTCTGCCACAGCCCGAGGACTGTGATGTCTGCACGATGCGACAAGTGTCCAAAGAACATTAAAATGGCGAGATTTTAAAGTGGACGGCAGACGTTCCTTGATGCCGAGTTGTTGAAGTAGGTTCACCACTAGCCCTGACACAACCACCACCAATCCGGACTGGGCCCCCGTGTGTGCAGTATGGCCTGACCGTCCCGAGCTTGGGAAGAGACACGTGTCCCACCAGTGGGGACGTTACAGGTTGTTAGCGAGGTCCTCTACAAGAAACGAGTTCTTTCAAAGTTTTTTTTAGTTTTTGCTCTGTCATACAAACGGTGAGGGCTTACCAATTTTAAATAAAAAATATAAAAAAAACCATGTACAACTGTTTACCAGGAGCGCAGTATTGTCACTATCACGAAGTCATTCCCCAGCTTCCTTCAACCCTCGGTCAACGAGACCCAGGGAAGGGTTCGAACCCTCAGTTGTTGATATTCCGCCTATCCACCACGAAGCGTTACACAGCCTCATTTTTTATGCGGACAGTGGTGGAGTGGGACTCCTTGCTGACATATGTTTTCCGTCTCTTGCAATTTGGGGATCTTCAAGCCGACAATGACTACGCATTATTTAAATTTGCGTGTACCATCCTCGAGGGCATCGTCACTTGCCATCACAAGCACACTAAAATATTTAATAATATATAAGAGGAGTCACCAGTGCCTTGTCCACCTTGGAGAACTAAGATGGACTGCCTCGTGTGGCGGTCACCTCGCCGGCTGTCTCGCCCCACCCGCAAGACGGCAGGTGTAGCGGCACCCACGCCGCAGGAACTTGCGTAGCACGTGCCGCCACTCGCGAATCTCCTTGGTAGTAACAGGTGTTCACACATTACCACACACTAAAAAACAACGTGTGGCACTCGGGGACTGCCGCGGTAAAGCTATTGCATAGCATTTTTTATCAACTTTTAACACTAAGAAAGTTACACCAGTAAAATTGACTAAGTCCTTTTAGTACCTCAAATCGCTAATAGATGGCACTGTAAGTTTTTTTTAGAACGCGGTAGTGTTCGGTTTTTTTTCGTTACGGAATTTCTTGATTCGGTCGCCGCGCTCAAAGCCCGCGATAAAAGCTATGCAATAGCTTAAAAGATCCCTACAATCGGCCAGCGGAGACGCCTAGATAGGGCATTTGTATGGGGGATGCGGGGCGAGACGAAGGAATTTGAGCCTCAATGGGCCTGGTCACCGTTTAGGACAATTCATTGTAGTCACCAGCACAGTGGTAAGTGCAGCGCCAGAGGTGACTAGCGACCTGTAATGTCGGCATTGATGCAAACTAATGACTGAACTGACTTAATGACTGACTCGGTGGCTCAGTGGTTAGTGCTCTTGACTACTGATCCGAGGGTTGTGGGTTCGATCCCCGCCCAGGGCAAACATTTGTGTGATGAGCAGACTAAGCCCGCCTGGCTAGCTACCATCATCTTATCTAAGTCTTGCCGCCAAACATCAGTGTTAACAACATTGATGTGTTCCGGCTTGAAGATAAGATAGCCAGTTCTCCATTGCATTGGGGAATATTGGTAGGCCCGCTTCCATCTTCGGCATCATCGTCACTTACCATCAGGTGAGATGATGCCAAGGGCTTACCTATTGTGAATAAAAAAAACTCAAATGCGTTGGAGTGCTTTATGGATGTTTCCACCTTGCCGTTCCGCAGGAGCTGGTGTACAAGCAGGCGCAGGAGGCGCCCGCGTACGGGCCCGACCAGGAGCTGGCGGCCGGCAAGCAGCTGCTCATCACGCTCTTCAACCACAACAAGCCGCACCGGGAGCTCGACGAGATCCAGTAAGCACCACCATATATTATACGAGCTATTAGGAACTACTTTTTTTTTTAAATTAAGCTTTCAGAAAATAATTCCGATGAATCGGGATTATTTTCTGAAAGGGTTCGGGAAGGTAGAGGCTATCACGGACTCAAGTTTGACTTACTTTTGTAAAACGGGTATATCTCTTAAATAGTCATATTGTAGAAAAAGCCGTTTTAAAACCGAGTCGGACGGTTAGGTTAGCATCACCTCTGTAGTCTGTGTATTGTACACCCGCATTTTGGCATACCTAGAAGACAATGACCTCCTTAGTGATCGACAACACGGTTCTCGTCAAGGTCGGTCCACTGGAGATCTTCTAGTGTATGCTACGCATTTAAGGGGTGAGGCCATCGAGTAACACGGTGAGGCTCTCGTAAACGTGCAGGTCAACTGACGACATAGCCAACTCGCATATTAATTACCACTGTTCTAGCAACTTTATTGAAATAATTATTTGTGTAACAAGGGGACAAAGTAATATTTTGTTCTGAGGGCGTTAGTTTGAATTCTGAGTTAAGGGAAAGAAAATTAAAATCCTGAGCTTAAGCGAGGGATTGAATGTACGTCGCCCAAAAATAAAATAATTTGGCCCCGAGTGACACACACACACACGCACACGCACGCACACACACACACACGCAGACAGACAGAGTTTTTCAATCACAACCTGTGAGAAAAAGAAACTAGTGTGTATCTATAGACCAAATACATTGGATTTTAGGGTAATGAAATTGTTTTAACTCTGTGCTGTAGATAGACATTGGTTTGAACGTTATGTCTTCTGATTAGTCCGCGTTCTTATCAGAGCACAAACGCGGACCAATCGGAAGGAAGAAACAAAAAAACTCCCTGCAAAGCACAATTTCGTTCGCAACATTTGAGGAACCTATCGTTGTTTTCCTAATAGGTATGATGAGAAATAAATTAGTCTTACAATCTTGCCCCAAACACATTTTTTTTTAAATTATAAATTTGCTTTAGCACATTTTGCGTTTTGTGCAATGGTGTGAATACGGATAAATAAAAGTAATCGCATTTCCACACTGCCGTGCCTCACCTCATTTCCGTGTGTAAATGAGATGTGTTTGAACGGAAATTTAACGGTAGTGTTACCGTGCCCCCAGAGAACCGCAGTCACACGGGTGTGGTAGTTTGGTGTAATTACGGATAAATTACAACCAACTTATTTCAACACTACCGTTGCCCCTAGATGGAACGTACTCACACTGATGTGGTAATTTAATGTAAGTAACTAGGAATCGGACGATAAACTTTTATGTGCTCGCTGTGTTGTGTTTTACTTACCCATGTAACTGTGTGTACTTGTTATTATTGGAAATAAAATTTGCCCTCGCAGGCCGGCGAGCATGCGCGACGGCGTGCTGGAGACGGCTGCGGCGACCGCGCAGCGCGCGCGCGCGGGGGACAGCGCCGACACGGACGTCTCCGCTGAACGCAGTACGACACTCTTTTTAATTATTTTATTACAGTATAAACTCTATATACCGGGCATTTTGTGACGTTATTGAGAGTTTTCGTTATACAGAGAGAAATTAGCGTCAAAGTAAACCAACTGGAGCCAGAAAATTTTGACGTTTCAAAGAGTGAATCGTTATATCAAGTGACGTTTTACAGAGTTTACACTGTATTTTATTTTCTTAAGGAACGAACAGGCACAAGCAAAAATGGTGACACATAAAATGTAGGATCATCATATTAGATGCTAAACGTCCACTGCTGGACAAAGGCCTCCCCCAAGGATTTCCACTATGACCGGTCCTGCGCTGCCCGCATCCATCGGCTTCCCGCAATCTTCACTAGGTCGTCGGTCCACCGCGTGGGAGGCCTGCCTACGCTACGTTTTCCGGTGCGCGGTCGCCACTCGAGAACTTTACTGCCAAAAACAGCCATCTGTTCTACGAGCTATGTGCCCTGCGCACTGCCACTTCATTTTAGCGATTCTGTGAGCTATGTCGACTAAGGCCCGATCGCCCTAATTCAGGGTAGGCTTGAGCCCCTAGGTGGGGACTTATATGAGCTGATATGATGATTTACTTGCAATTCCTCACAAGTATCCGTAGCTTATTAGAAAGCGACCCTAGTTCAATATGTCTATTCCAGGTAAGTTTGTCATCTAGGAGTAATCCTAGATGACAAACTTACCTGGAATAGACATATTGAATACATCACAAGGGAGACTAGAATAGCGCTGGATGCATGGTGTCAGCTGGTGGGATCTCGGTGGGGTCTGCAACCTAAGTCGGTGCTGTGGGCTTACACCGCCATAGTGCGGCCTATGGTTGCCTATGGATGTGCTGTTTGGCACAAGAAGACTCAGCAGCATACATGCATTGCTACCCTTAATAGCCTACAAAGAGTTCCTTGTCGTATGGCAACTAATGCCATCTCATCGACCCCGACTGCAGCCTAAGGCTATTCTTAACCTCGAACCGTTGCACATCCATATACAATAGGAGGCCAGGTTGGCCATGCTGCGTGCAATGGGAGGTGGTAGGGTGGACTGGAAATCACAAGTGATGAAGGACCTCTATGGTGCGCTTACCGTGAATCCAGTACTGACCATGCCATCCGAATCCCTTTTAAAAGAGTACAGTTTTAATAAACTGTACACGGTTCACATTCCGCAGCGGGACGAATGGAGCGCAGCGGTACCCAAAACCCTCAATTCTTGTGACCTTATCTGGTTTACTGATGGTTCTAGAAAGGAGGTTTAGCCGGAGCTGGGGTATGCGGCGGAGACTTGGAAATGAAGCTGTCATACAGCTTTGGCCCGCATGCAACGGTTTATCAGGCGGAAATGTACACTATAGTAAAATGCGCACAAGAAAACCTTCTTAGGTCCTATAAAAATAGAAACATAGTTATATGTTCTGATAGTCTGGCGGCCCTTATGGCACTGGAATCCCATGAAATTGATTCCAAGTTAACCCTTGAGTGCGCTGCTGCCCTCGACCAGCTGGGGAGACTAAACAAGGTCACCTTATACTGGGTGCCGGGACATAGCTCCGTCTTGACGAAATAGCAGATGAGCTTGCAAGAACAGAAGCAGAGACACCAGCTATTGGACCTTAACCAATAGTGGGAGTGTCACGTTGCACGGGAAAAAGAATGCTGAAGGAATGGGCAAATTATTTATTTAGAGTAAAGCACTCTGGGCAAATTCTCCAGGCCAAAAGCATAAAAAAATGCTCATTTCTGGTTTCTCTCGGGTGTACGTCTGGAGCACTGCAATTGCAAAAGCCTGGACTTCGAGCTCTCGTCAGAACTCTGACTGGCCACTGCAAGCTTAATAAACACCTAAATCAAATGAAGCTTGCAGTCTCAGACGAGTGCCGATTTTGCTTCGAAGAAGAGGAGACACCTCTTCACTTACTCTGTGAGTGCGAGGCACTCGTCCAAGCCAGAAGTCGCTCCCTGGGTGGGCCAATGGTAGCTAGCACCAGAGGACATCAGGGAGCTCGATCCCAAGTGCATCGTCCAGTTCATCAGAACTATTGGCCTTGAGGAAATTATATAACAGGGGCAGTGATCACAATAGATCTTGAAGGTCGCGGTGATCCATTAGGATCCTCCCTTGTTCCTATTCCCCTCTTACCCAATAATAATAATAGTGCCAAGATACAGAGCTTCTAAATTCAGCCACAACGGTTCTAGAAAAGGTATAACGGCGGTGCTTGCTTTGCGCTCGACGAGATACTTTTGCATACTAACGAACGGTGACGCATGTAATAAGCTAGTCCCGCAAAACGTTAAGATCCAAGAGCCTACAAAAAACCGGCCAAGTGCTAGTCGGGCTTGCGCACTGAAGGTTCCGCACCACCACTCAATGGATTTGAGTTAAATAAGTCGGATTTCCATTGTCGTCGTGAAAATCCTTGGGGGTGGCCTTTTTCCAGCTGCGTACGTCTTTCGGCTGATATGATGATGATGATGATGAAATGAGTCGGATTGAAAGACTGTCCCATACAACGATATACGTCACGCTCAATTTTTCAACTGCAAAATACGTAACTTTTTCAATGTATTTCAATGTGATAAAACTACAAATCAAAGATTTTCAGATTTTTTCTTTGCTTGTGCTGTAAGACCTTGCTTCTTCTTTATGATTCTATAATCAAAACCTGTAGACTACCTACTGCTGAACTATGTCAGCGGTAGGTAGCCTACAGGTTTTGATTTACTTGCAAATGTCAAAATATGCGGCATAAATGGCTGTATTTTTTTATAGCGTTGTCATAGAAGCTGTACAGCTACAAGGGACCGTAGATATAAGTGTTTGATATTAATTTGACAGACAGAGAGACAGAAGGACAACAAATAAATCCTAATAAAGGTTCCTATTTTTCCTTTTGTGGTACGGAACTCTAAAACCTAAGTAGAAAAAGAGGAAAAAAACGATGTTGTCTGTAAAGTCGGTTTACGGACGATAATTTTACGTGATAACGTGACACAAGCCGAACGCTTGTGTGCTTTAGACCACACGACTGAAGTAAAACTTCTTTAGCTCTTTCTTTAAAGAGATATAAAATACCGCCCATAGTCGGGTGAGTTAACTCTTTGGCATTTTCTCACAGAAAATCGACTGCATTGGAAAACCTCTTGTAAGATTCTGGAAGCCTAGTACTTTTAATCCATTGACATACACAACGTGTTTTCCTTACAGATAGTTAACCGCATTAAAACACCTCTTGTAAGATCCTGGAAGCCTAGTACTCTTAATCCATTGACACACTTGTTGGACGGTTCGTCCTTCCGTCCGTCCAAGTACAAGTACAACTCTCGCTTGCACGTTCGGCTCAGGCGTAACGCGACAATGAAGTCACACTTGTGTAACACGACAATGGGCGTAACGCGGCAATAACGTCACACGAACGTAACGTTATAATGACGTCACACTTTTCGTGAATGCAGCCCGTGTCATCAATTTATATGACGTTTTTTACTGACAATTTTTATTGTAAACTAGCTTTTGCCCGCGACTTCGCCTGCGTGGACATCGTTTTTGTGACTGACTTGGAGACTGCACGGTGCGCGAGCCGCAAGCGGCTCGCGAGCGTGGACTTGAATTTTCTCCAGATCCATCGGGAACTATGTCAGAATATGCTTATTAGTAAATCGTGTCATTTCCCACCCCCTTAACCATCTCGGTGCAAAAAATCACACAATCCATTGTTCCGTTGCGATGTCAAAGTCATCATCATATCATCATATCAGCCAAAGGAAGTCCACTGCTGGACATAGGCCTCCCCCAAGGATCTCCACGACGACCGGTTCTGCGCTGCCCGCATCCAGCGGCTTCCCGCGACCTTCACCAGGTCATCGGTCCACCGAGTGGGAGGCCTGCCTACACTACGCTTTCCGGTGCGTGGTCGCCACTCGAGAACTTTACTGCCCCAACGGCCATCTGTTCTACGAGCAATGTGCCCCGCCCACTGCCACTTCAGTTTAGCAATTCTGAGAGCTATGTCGGTCACTTTGGTTCTCTTACGGATTTCCTCGTTTCTGATTCGATCACGCCGAGAAACTCCGAGCATAGCACGCTCCATTGCCCTTTGGGTGACCTTGAGCCTTCTTATGAGGCCCATAGTAAGCGACCATGTCTCAGTTCCGTACGTCATCACTGGCAACACACATTGGTCGAAGACCTTGGTCTTAAGACACTGCGGTATCTGGGACGTAAAGATATTGCGAAGCTTCCCGAACGCTGCCCAGCCGAGTTGGATTCGACGATTGATCTCTTTCTCTAAGTTGGACCTACCTAACTGGACTGCCAGGTATACATATTCGGTAACAACTTCGAGTGTAGAGCCTCCAACCTTCAGAGGAGTAGGTATGACACGGACGTTTGACATAATTTTCGTCTTGTCCATGTTCATTCTAAGACCCACTTGTTGAGAGGCTCTACTGAGGCCATCGAGCATTGTGCCTAAGTCGTCCATAGTCTCAGCCATGACCACGATATCGTCAGCGAATCGAAGGTGGGTGATGTACTCGTCGTTGATATTGATGCCGAGTCCACCCCAGTCCAAAAGCTTGAAAACATCTTCCAGGGCGGCGGTGAACAGTTTCGGAGATATAACGTCTCCCTGTCTCACCCCTCGCTGCAGCTGGATAGGTTCCGAGTTTTGATCCTGGAGGCGAACCGACATGGTGGCGTTTTCATACAAACACTTCAGCACTTCGATATATCGATAGTCAATTTGGCACCTCTGGAGAGACTGTAACACAGCCCAGGTTTCGACCGAATCGAAGGCTTTCTCATAGTCCACGAACGCCAAGCATAGTGGCTGATTGTACTCTTCGGTCTTCTGTATAATCTGCCACAGCGTATGTATGTGGTCTATGGTACTAAATCCTTTTCGGAAACCGGCTTGTTCGGGAGGCTGGAAGTCGTCAAACCTGCGTGCGAGACGATTCGTAATGACCCTCGAAAACAGTTTGTAGACATGGCTCAGAAGTGAGATGGGTCTGTAGTTCTTCAGCAGGGTATTGTCGCCCTTTTTGAAGAAAAGCACGACCACACTTCTGTGCCATGCCTTAGGCGTTTGTCCCTCAAGTATAACGGAATTAAATAATTTCTGAAGAGCTTTAAGTACCGGTGTTCCACCTGCTTTCAGAAGTTCAGCCGTAATTCCATCGTCACCCGGTGCCTTATTGTTTTTAAGCTGTTTAAGAGCCATTCTAATCTCGTACAGGCTGACGTCCGGGATATCTTCGGTATAGTGTCGGGTAAGTCTAGCTCTTGGGTCTTTAGCCAGATCGCTGACAGGCAGACGTGTGGTCGTGTACAATTGTGCGATGTCAAAGTAAATAACCTAAAAAGAGTATATTTTCAGTTCCCTCGGGAATTGCATCGGGCTATACTATTTTTACGGGATAAAAAGTAGCCTATGTCCTTCCTTGTGATGCAGGCTACCTGCATGCCAAATTACATTAAGATTGGTCAAGGCTTTGAAGCGTGAAAAGGTAACAAATAAACACATTTTCACATTTATAATATTAGTAAGGATAAGGATGATGGCATTAGGCCGATCGCCCACGATAGAAAGTGGCTTTCGCCGACTGTTAACAGCTGTGACACTAGGGGCACACTGTTGTTATTATTCCTTGTCTTGACTATGTGTCAGAAAGACACCAATGCTTCGCCTACCCTCAGCACCAAGGTGGCAATGCTGTCACCGCGCCTGTCGCCTGCCGGCCGGCGGCGACGGGTCAGTCGACCGGTGCATTCCTCTTCTTTGTGTGTCGACGTTTTCAAACAATTTTGGTCAAAAGGCTCGCCACGTCGACGACTTCTTCGTTTGCTTTAAACCAACCCTCAAATGCGCACACACAGGGCAAGATATTAGATGTGCGCCACGGCTTGTGTGGCGCCGCTATCACACTCCTCTTTTTAAACGACTTCAAAAAAAGGAGGTTTCTCAATTGGACCGTATATATTTTTTTATGTGTGTTCGCGGATAACTTCGTCGTTTATGAACCGATTTTGATGATTATTTTTTGTTGGAAGGAAGATATCCCGAGGGTGGTACTAGGATAAGGAAACCAGGATCTGATGATGGCATCCAAGAACAATCGAAGGGACCTTCGAAAATCTTAGTGGCGACTAGTGCGTTTGAAGTCGGTTTTTTGATTGTTTAAAATTATTTTAGAAAAGCGCCGTCTATTCGTGTTAACGCCAAATTGCCACTTCGATTCACATTAACCGCATCAACCACCTCAATCTGTGGAAAGACCAACTGTCCGGAGAGGACGTGATCATCACTCCCGCAGAGTATCTACCCGCTGGGGCCTCTGAAAGCTGGCCCATATGGAAGGGTCTGAACCGTTTGAGAGCAGGAGTTGGAAGGAGCAAAGCAAAATTACAACGATGGGGTAGACTGCCGGCCCACGTCAGTAAGGGCTGCATTTTGTGGACAGATGCAGTCTACTCAACACCTCAAACAATGCCCGCAGTGCCCATTCACTTACACTGACGAGGACCTGGCGTCGGCCTCCCCTCAAGCTGTGGCGGTCGCAGCTGTGACTCTCACACGAATAAGAAGAAGAAGATTAACCGTATCTGTGTTCCCGTGCAGACTCCGTGGGCGGCAGCGACGGCGAGGTGTACGACGCGGCGGAGTACGTGGTCCCGTCGCAGAGCGAGGACGAGGCGTCGCGCGAGGCGCCCCCCGCGCCCCCCGAGCTCCCCTACCTGCCCGAGCCCGACCTGGACGGGGGCGAGGTGTCGGCGCGTCGGGACTCACAGGTTACACACATACACTTATTAGTTACTAGCTTTTTCCCGCGGCTCCGCCCGCGTGGACATCGTTTTTATGACTGTCTTTAAGGGTGATTAGTAAATTATGTCGTTTCCCATCTACTCAACCCTCTGTGCAAAAAATCACAAAAATCGAGAATTTTTTAGTTCCCTCAGGAACTGCATCAGATTATGCTTTTTTCCTGGGATAAAAAGTAGCCTATGTCCTTCTCCGTAACACAGGCTACCTGCATGCCAAATTTCATAAAGATTGGTCAAGGCGTTGAAGCGTGAAAAGGTAACAAACAAACAAACATATTTCATATTTATAATATTAGTAAGGATTAGCTTTTTCCAGTGGCTTCGCTCACGTGAACATAGTGTCTATGACTGTCTCCGAGGGTGCGCAGTGGAAAAAAGTAGCCTATATGTTAATCCAGGTCCTAATCTGTCTACCTACCAAATGTTTCAGTGGTTTTTGCGTGAAAGAGTTAGAAACATCCATACATACAAACTTTCGGATTTATAAGGATTACAGATCACTGGCTAGTCTGGTCATTACCGAACGGTTGAAAAGTGTTCTCGTGAATCATCATAATATCAATAGACAAAGGCCTCCCCCAAGGATTTCCACGACGACCGGTCCTACGCTGCCCGCATTCAGCGGCTTCCCGCTGTCGTGAATGAATTGCTTGGATGTATTATAACTCAGTAAATTAAATTATATTATTTTGTAACGAACTGAATTAATGCAAAAAAGAGTGACGTAAATCATACATGTATAAATAAGCTAGACTTATTACTTTTTGGTTTGACTCGTTTGCTTTTGCAAATTTGAGAAGCCAAGGGCTTACCAATTGTGGATTAAAAAAAATCGGCCAAGTACGAGTCACAACCGCACACAAAGGGTTCCGTACCATCATACTAGATGGCGCTAAATTCCTCACGTTTATTAAAAAACGTTTTTTGTATGGAGATCCCCTTATTTTTTCATATTTTTATATCTTTTAGTATTTGTTGTTATAGCGGCAACGGAAATACATCATCTGTGAAAATTTCAGCTGTCTAGTTATAATGGTTCATGAAATACAGCCTGGTGACAGACGGACGGACAGACGGACGGACGGACAGCGGAGTCTCAGTAAGGGGTCCCGGTTTTACCCTTTGGATGCGAAACCCTAAAAACATTGTCATATACCAATATCGGCATGACTAGCAACACGTAGATCTAATCAAATCCCGCGACCTTCACCAGGTCATCAGTCCACCGAGTGGGAGGCCTGCCTACACTACGTTTTCCGGTGCTCGGTCGCCGCTCGAGAACTTTACTGCCCCAATCTGTTCTACGAGCTATGTGCTATGTGCCCGCCCACTGCCACTTAAGTTTAGCAATTCTGAGAACTTTGTCGGTTACTTTGGTTCTCCTACGGATCTCCTCGTTTCTGATTCGATCACGCAGAGAAACTCCGAGCATAGCACGCACCATTGGCCTTTAGATGACCTTGAACCTTCTAATGAGGCCCATAGTAAGCGACCATGTCTCAGTTTTCAGTTCACACTGGTCGAGCCTATTCGATATTAACTTTTTTAATTTAGCTGCCAGAAAATCTCTCAAGCCGTTATATTGGAATAAACGCTTGAAGTTGAATTGTCTTTGTAGAACTGGTGTATCCAGTTTCTTTTTGAGCCCACCAAGGGACTAATTAAAACTTACGTCAAGTCTCATTAAAATTGTTAAGAAATTCATTTGGATTTTACTACTCAAACGCAGTTGTCACGAAACCAGATGAGTTGAAAGCCTAATATGGTCTTAGGCTTATTTTGGCAAAGCCTCCCAGCACGACGAATAATCACACTAATCACACTAATATTATAAAGGCGAAAGTTTAGTGAGTGTGTATGTTTGTTACTTGTTCACGCAAAAACTACTGAACGGATCAGACTGAAATTTGGTAGGTAGACCGATTAGGACCTAGATTAACACATAGGCTACTTTTTTTCACGCTCGCGAGGCTGTTGCTGTTCGCGCACTGCGCACCCTCGAAAAGTCATAGAAACGTTGTCTACGCGGGTGAAGCCGCGGGAAACGGCTAGTCAACAAATAAATTACACGTCAGTCGCCCCCTAGTCTGCGTGACTTAGTACTGTAGTAGTGACGTATGACCGATAGGTGTATGTATGTCGAATGGAAGCGCATGAGTGTACGGCGCTGGCCCCCTCAGCCCCACAAAACGGTGCCATTGAATAATATAAAACTATGTTTGCAGTCCACCTCCCCCTTTGAGGAGGACGCGGTGCTGACCGGCGGCGGCGTGCTGGCGCGCCCGACCGTCGACGTGCCGGTGGCGCGGGCGCGCGCGCGGCCTCCGCTGAAGGTGGTGATGCGCAGCAACCTCACCTTCAACCTGGGAGACGAGTTCTTCAAGTGGCGCTCCCGGGACGACGACCTCACGTGAGTCGCTCTGCACCATAGTATGACCGTCAAAGGTTCTGTAACTTGTTTAGGGCCTAGGACGGCGCCAGGTGACACCGGGTGATTTTCTTTTCAAGCGACTTCCAAAAAGGAGGAGGTTCTCAATTCGACTGTACGTTTTTTTTATGTGTGTTACCTCGGAACTTTTGACTGGGTGAACCGATTTTGATGGTTCTTTTTTGTTTGAAAGCTAGTGCTTCCCGTGTATTCCCATATAAATTTTATCAAAATCGATGAATTACTTTATTAGAAAATTAAACAAAAACCAAAAATAAAATTGCAAAATTGTACTAATTTGTTGCGATGGAAGTCGGTATTTAACGTGTTTAGCGTTTTCAATTATCATGGGATAAATAGGTGCCTGTATCACTGCCCACCTCGTTCTAAAAAATCACGTTGATCTGTTTTTCTATTGCGACTTGACAGATTGAGCACGGTCGCATTTACAACATTAGTAAGGATAAGGATATAATGCATCCCCGCCAGGTCTCTGCTGGGCGAGCTGTCCATCCCGACCAACAGCTCCATGGACGCGCAGCACGCGGCCCCGCGCGCGAAGCCCAGGCCCGCGGTGCCGCGGAGCCCCGCGCTCGCGGCGCCGCATAAGCTCCTCAAGGCCGTGCTGAGCTCCTCCACGGACAACGACGATAGCTCGTCCAGCGACAGCTCCAGTGCAGGCACGTGAGGGGGTACAAACTATGTTGTGGAGTGCTGCATGGCTCCTAAAATTTTGTGACAGATTCCATCATGGAGGACTTTGGTGTGTAAATTGAGCACATTGCTTGAAATGCTGCTATTTATGAAACTGAACAACTGTCAAATTTTTTGCGAATTGGATACCTACGGGTTCCCCTGATGGTCCAGATGTTTAGTTTTATGAAAAAGCTTCAGTTTGTACAGTTTTACCTAATTAAGTGACATCTTATTATCTAATTATTAATGTATGCTTTAATGGCTTAAACCAAAAATGACACAAACATACAGGTGATCTAAAACAGACAAAAAAAACGAGCGAGCCTTACAGTAGTCGCATTTGATGTGTAACATCTGAGATAAGCAAAAATCCTACCGGCCTCACGATCTCTGGCCTCGCATTAGGCGGCGTGGCTATGTTTCCTTAGGCTTCGTGACTGAAATAGAAAACGTATTTCCTGTTACACACCTTCGTCCCTTATCACTCCCACAGATTGCACTAAAGCGAAAGGAAAGATGTTACACATCAAAAACACTAACATTTGCGAGGCACGCACGTTCACAAGAGCCCTGTCGGAGTGTTGTTTGCGAGAAGGACGGCGGCATACTTCGATTCACGTAAAAATAGTGCAGGGACTTGGCCGCGCGCAATCTATTTTAGCCCTAATGCAGTTTAGCTATAAGGACGCAACTACCTTCCCCTACTACTGCGCCCATCCCTGCTTTTACGCGAATCGATTTGTTACAACAAGATAAATATATTGACCACATAACGCACTCTCGATAAAGTAATCACTAAATAAACAATAGGCATGCAACAGCATGTTTCGAGGGTATCTACGGTGACTTTATAAGTTGACAAGGTTACACAGAATGTTGCAAGAGAACGAGAGAGAGGTAGTCACCGACAATATGTTCAGGAATGTAACAAAATGTAACTAAATACAAAGTACAAGCCAACACTCTTTAGTAAATGGTCAATATTAATCTAGCAATAGATGTTTTATTTATTAATAACAGGCATAATAATAGGGATGACGACAGCATCAAAAATAAATCATGAACTCTTGATGACTAAATTGCCCTCCTATTTAAAGTTCGGAAAACCTTACTCGTTTTGTTTTCCATCAAGTCTTCGATTTTTAATTCACCTTTTGGTGAATCATAAAATTAGTACATATATGGGGTGACTTTTAATTAGTTCTTGATAGCAAAGGATATGAATGTACTCGTGATTACAAACAACTTTCCCAAAGAAACTATATCTCAAAAATTTAAAAAAAATCTTGGTCCTCGATACATTTTGCCGTTTTGATAACTTAATATTATGTATCGAGAACCTACAATTTTTTTTTCATATTTGACATATATGTAGTTTCTTTGGGAAAGTTGTTTTTAATCCCGAGTACATTCATATCCATTGCTATTAAAAACTAATTAAAAGTCACCCTATATGACGCTGCAAAACTATGACGTCACGCCTAGGTATTTCTTACATTTTTAGAACAAAATATCGTTTTTGACAGATGATAAACAGTAAATCAGATGACTAGCATTCGTCATCCCTATTGACGCGGCTAAACTATTTTACGATCCTCCTCGCAACCAAAAGTTTTAAAATAATCTCGTACTGTAGCGTTGGAAGCAGGGATCTGAATTTATGTAAATACTAGACAGGATTGGCTGTTAATGTATAATTCCCCGAATGTCTAGACGGATTTAAAGACCCAATTCTCCCCGCGTCCATTACCTAAAAGTAAATTCTCCGAAAGGTTATTTCCTCGTTAGTAAATTTTTTGTCTTGTTTATTGCAAAGAAAATAATAGACTAGCGGGGAATGGACATTCACGGAATAGACGTTGGTGGAAATGGACTTAGATGAAGAGTATAGACCTACAAAACCGATCAGACGTTAGGTCACAGATGAGATACTAGTTACTTCGTAACAGATACTGCACTTCCTTATAAAACAAAAATACCTACACATTTATTCACCTACTCCTTCCCACAATACACGGAAACATGGGTATTAAGGCGCTCGACTTAGCGTTTATAACTGCGTACACGGGCGGCGCGCGAGTTGCGGCGGCGACTGTACGGTGTTCTAGCGCTGAAGAACGGAGAGCAGCCTGTGTGTGTAGGCCGCGCTAATGTGTAGGTACTTATATCGCCTGCTCGACCGAGTGACTGAGGCCTGGTTAGTGGATTTTTTTAAATTCACAATTGGTAAGCATTTGGCAGCCAATCCGTACTAAACAAGTGAGATTACTAATTTTTATTATTTATTGTTATTTGTTTAAGTACAGTATGTTATAAAGTATACCAGTACTGTGGGCGTACTTAATGTGCGTGTTGATGAGTGCTGCTATCCCGTCCATTTGGCAGCGCTCTTATACACACGAGGCCATACAGGCGTAAAATGTAAATAACTTTATCTTATCCTAAAAATATGATTTGTAAATTATGCTGTTTTTTAATTTATTTTAATTATGTTGTCTTTATTGTGTCATTTGTGATCGTCTGTATCATTTCTCAATACCTGTAGGTATTTCGTATTGTATTTTTAAAATGTGGTGCTTTTAAATGATATTGACTATATCGTAATAAATAAGTGCACTTACTAGCTGTATGTTGTTGTTAGTTTGTAGTCAAATGTTTAGCTTTTGTGTGTTTTGTTTAGACGCGTCTTCTACTGACTGTCTTTGAGGTGTGTATGGGGCCAGCAGCGTACGTCGTCGCGTCATGACTCGCTGCTGACTGTACTTCATAGGTATTGATTGAGTCACACTCATCGATGGATTAGTAGAATTAGTAGAGTAAACGCCACCATGTACTTAGCGCTCTGTAAACTCCACCATGTAAAAGCAAAGTGACTTGCTTCCTTGATGAAAGTACCTATTCTAAGTATAATTAAATACACACTACACTATTTATTGACTATCGTTTACTTGGTGCCAAAGTACTATAAGTAGGTCTAAATACTTAAGAGTGTCATTATTATTTATTGACGAGTCCGTCCTTCAAGTATTCAATATCACTAAGATATATTTTTTATGTTCGATATTTGCTAAGAATTTGTTGTTTGCATTCAGCTTGTAAACGTGACATTTTGTTTGTTTTGTTCAGCGTAGAGAGCATGTTCCGGTGCTACTGAGGTATCGAAAAATAGTCTGTTTTCAAATCATCCCAATTTTTTTTTTCGAGTTTCAATATAATTATTTGAACAGAGCATTTTGTAGGAGTGTGTAAAAAACCCATTGTGCTAATTTTAACATGACTATTCATCGATAGTGACACCGAAGCAGGACCACTGCGCAGCGGAAACGGAACTCATCAAGTGTCTAGCTGTATAATATTGGGTTTCCGTGTAACGTTGTCTCAGGAGTAATAAGTACACTCAGCGGCACAAATAACGGAACAACAATTTTTTCTCAATTTATTTTCATACAAACTAACCTATACGATCTAACCTAATGACTGCACTTTTTTGTTTCGTTACTGTTCTTATAATTTCAAAAACTAATTGTAGCTGTTTGGAGACCCTTTGTATGAAAAGGTATTGATTGAGAAATATTAGATGTTCCGTTATTTGTGCCTCCGAGTGTAGTTTAGGGGAGAAAGGGGTTTGAAAATTTTTGTATGGAGACTGGCATACTGGAGTCCGCCATATTATTATTTTTTCAAAATGACGTCGCACATTGAGACCTATATATTTGGATAGGGGACATACAGACAAACAAAAAATGTCATGTAACATAGTGTCCTAAAACGTCACGTTACGGAGATAATTGAATATATATATTCCATAATAATTTTGATTACTTTAACTTCTATATTATCTCAGAAATGTGACACTTTAGGCCAAAATGTTATATGAGATTTTTTGTTCTTCTATAGGTGCTCTATCCAAAAACTTAGATTGTGCGACGCCAATTTGAATAAAAATCAAAATGGCGAATCCTCAGTATGCCAATAACTTTCAAACCCCTTTATTTAACATTGTTAACTAGAGACTTAACAAACGCTGCACGATCGCTGGAATATGTTCCAGCGCAGGATGTGACCAAATTGGCGTAGGAGCCGTTAACTGGGGCGTCTACTTCAAACACTGAACTGTACACCCCACCAAGTAACCCATACTAAAATTAACCATACAAAATATAAATATAAAATATAATATAAATATTCTGGGACAAATCACACATATCATTTGGAACAGTGTTTTGCTGATACGCTTACCGGGCATAAAACGCCCAATTTTTATATTTTTATCTGGCCCCAAAGTAGGATTCCCTGTGTTATGGGAACCAGAGACTGATTTACATACTTATATATGTTTAAACACATACTTAAACAGATATTTAACACCCAGACACAGATAAAACATATCTGCTCATCACACAAATGTTTGCCCTGGGTGGGGATCGAACCCACGACTCTCGGATCAGTAGTCAAGAGCACTAACCGCTGAGCCACCGAGTCAGTCACAAAAGCGCATACAATATTTGTATGAAGAGTTCATTTTTCGATTTGTCTTTGGGTCTTTTGGGGAAAATAGTTCGATGTGAGGAGTAGGAGCTCAGTGATCGTCTCCTACGCTGATGTCGTTCACTCTGTGCAAACAAAACAAATGGCGATAATCTCGCCTCCTGTCTCACAGCCTCTCTACACGTTCACACGTTCTGTGTTTCGATGTGAAGTGTTAAATTATTTTTATAAAAAAAACTGCTTGTAAATGTTGTTCCCTTGTTCCTCATTGTAGTTTGTATTACAATTTTGAAGTTGTTTCTCTCCGGCGAAGTGGCAATAAAGTGAACACTGAAAATGTATATGTTTTTTTTAAATGTGTCTCCATCTCCATATCAAAAGTACAAAATGGAACAGCGTTTTGCTGAGACGCCTGCCGGGCATTAAAACGCCCAACTTTTATATGTATTTTTTTTCCAACCTAGTAGAACGATAAAAACAATTACATGCAATTATAAAAAAATAGTAATTTCAGTAGAGAGTGAAATTTCAAATATAAATTTTAACTGATGGAATAGTCGTGTCGCAAATGTGTAACGAAAGCTTTCCAGTTTTGGCAAGCGTGAAATTTAGGTTCGTTTGATGACAAGGTAACAGAGATCATCATGACTATCGTGAACCACCCACGTGCCCACTCCTGGGCCACGGGTCTCCCCCCAAATTCGGGAATATTTGAAAACAAACAATTACTAGTTAACTATTATTCCGGCGGCTGTGGGAAATTTCCCTCCGGCCGTTTTGGCAACCAAGTTTCGCAACCAGTTGTTGAAAAATAAGAAATAATCTTGTTACGCAACTAGTTGCCCAAAAATAAATTCTATTCCTGATCCACAACTACCGTAGATGACAGTGGAGTTTCGCAACCAGTTGTCGGAAAGGAATTAAATGTCTTTGTTTACAACTGGTTACCAAATAAGACTTTCATATCTCATTTCACAGCTAGACATTACGTGACATCTAGAATATCCTAAAATCAAACAGACTTTTTAGTAATAGGTACCTATATACAAAAGTTTAAAGGTATTATTTAAAAATATGAATGTTTATTTGACAGATGTGTCATATTCTGTTCGTCATACATATAATTATACTCGTTTTAAGATTCAGTGATGCACATTATCTAGTATTTATTGCGATTACGAGCGACTACGAGTGATTGATAATCAAGTGTCCAGTGATCACGCCATTACATCCCGGGCGGGTATTCATAATGTCTACTTCAAATGTATATCCTACAAATGATATTGTATTCATTGGTACGAAAAGGGGCGGAGTGTCATTGCTGTACAATGATCGTCAGTATCACCGAAAAAAGATTTACGTTAATAAGAACTCGTTCTGGAAATGTTTCACAACAAAAGGATGCAAGGGTAATATTACCTTAAATTGTCGTAACGAAGTTGTGAATCATAGTGCACACACACTGGGATGTTTGGGTGACAGCGGTAAAAATGTTATTAAAAAAAATGGATGATCTCAAACGGAAAACAAGCTGCAATTTTGAATTAATTCCAAAACAATATAATGACATGATTCGTGACCTCAAAAATGACGGATTTGAGTTAGTAGCTCAAATACCAAAGTTTAACAACGTGAAAACAGGCTTATATACTTGTGGAAAAAAGCGAAATCTTTGAAAATAAACACAAGAGTTACGAAAAGACACGTATCAAGATGTATTGGGATTGCCCGTTTGCCACAAAATTATATTAATGAAGGCTATGGGAATATATGTTATGGGAAGAAGCCCTAACGACAATAAAATTAAGAAGTTTAACAAATATTTCCAAAAACAGTGGTTCAAAAAACATGATTTCGGCAAATCTTGTTCTTGTGCAAAGGAAATATCAGAACCAATAACAATATTGAAGGTTGGCACCGGAAAATTAACAGTTTTGTCCACAGACTTATGGTTTGTGGTTTTGTCGGACGAACACATCCTACTTTAGCACATCTACTAGACGTGTTAGATTCAGAAAATTCATCGTACGATTTAAAAAAAATTGCAAACAAAAAAAAGAAGGAATATGCGGAGATAGATCAGGAAATTGAGTTGACGTTAAAAGATTTGAAAAAAAAAGTTGTTTCTGTTGGACATTGCATTGAAATCATAAGCCCTTTTGTCATGCCTTGGTAAACGGATGCTGATTGACCGAATGAGAAAAGCGAGCAAAGCGTCTCTGCTTCAGCTTCGGCAAAAGTGCTTTCGTATGTCCATTTATCCAGGTTTTCAGATATCTGTATGCTTTATGAACCGGCTCACAAAATTTCACGGAAATCGGTCGAGAATTGCTTAAAACTTGTCAAAGTATTGTGTTTTGTTAGATAAGAAGTATGATTTTTTTTTACTGTTTTAAACGAAATAAATGATTGTTGTCAAATAAAAAATAGCTTTCATTGTATGTTGTCATTATTGTTTTACTCATTTTTATTAGGAACACGCCGTGTCAGTGACGCCATGAGAGTAAGATATATTAAAAGATAGATATATTAAAATGTTAATTATTTGCTACAACCTGTCTGGGTTCATGTTTCACATAAATTATGACATGATTGCAATAAATAAATAAATAGTAAATAGTAAAGCAGCGGCACGACGTGTTCCTTTGGGTGATCAAAGTGTTTACGGATAGTATTTTATCTATTTGCGTTAGAAAGCAGTCATAGCCACTTCAGTTTATTTCCTAATGAAAATGATATGACGATACTATGAGAGTGACAAGTTATATTTTATTCTGCGGCAAATTAAATTTATAAGAGAAGTTAGATATGTAAATGGGGGGACTCATTTTCCTGCGTTGGTTCCTCTCGTAGCCAATGAGAGCTAAGAATTATTTTTATTTGACTAAGAATAACTTACTTATTCCCATTAAATTTTCTCATCTACGAATTATTCATAATGAATTTATTCTTGAATGCCCAACACTGTATGTAAGTACTTTAATATGTACATTTGTTTTTGAAGCCTTGGAAACTAGCCACATTTTCTCTAAGTGTCTGAGCTCTATTCTTCGTTGGCAACTGGATATCAAACAGGAATAGAATTTCTTTTTAGGCAACTAGTTGCCTAACACGATGATATATTCTTTTTTACGAAACTTGGTTGCCAAAACGGCCGGAGGGGGAAATTTAACCGCTTTGGTGGCGTAATTGTTAAGTCCATTACCTTTACATCGGGATGTCGCGGGTTCGATTCCGCCGGAGTCTAACTTAGTAAGACTCGGTTTGATTGGTGGAAGGACGTTTTCTAAGCCCGTCTGGCTAGCTACCACCATCTTATCTAATCCTTGCCGCTAAACATCAATGCTAGCAACATTGAGTTTCGGCTTGAAGATAAGATAGCCGGTTCTTCACTGCGTTGGGGAATCTTGGTAAGACCGCTTCCATCTTTGGCATAATTGTCACTTACATCAGGTGAGATGATTCCAAGGGCTTACCAATTGTAAATAAAAAACCACCCACGTCCCCACTACTGAGCCACGGATCTCCTCCCAAATTCGGGATCGTTTAAAACAAAATTACTACTCCTAAACTACTAGACGGGCGCGGGCGCGGGCGGCGCGCCGTCTGTGAGATATTCTTATTAATTACTACAATATACTTCCTGTCTATTCGTTGCCGGTTAACAAATTCTTCGCAAATTTTTAGTATGTACAATTCGCGGCGTTTAAGAGGGAAGAATAGAACGTGCTCGTCCATACAAAAAGAGAAAACGTTTTTCCACTTCTAAATATTTTCCAATCACCATGATTTTTTTGTATGTTATTGACACAATGAATTACTAGGTTTATAGCTTTTCCTTTTTTCAAAATTTGCTATAGATTCAGACTTATAGGCAGCTCAAGTAACGTAATTTTTGTGATTAAAACTGTGTCGAATTAAGCCGTTTTTTGAACAAAATCAATGTATTTTTTTTAAAAAAAGCGAAACCTATAAACCTAGAATATATTGTGCTGAAACGATCGACATCAAAATCAAAGAGATTTGTTGAGATTTAGTTAGTGAAAACGGTTTTCTCCCGAAATGGGAATTTCGTCCAGAAAAGTACCTATTGTCAGTTGCGAGCTGCAACGCTCTCTATCGCACGATTGGGGGTCGGGGGGAAAGCAAAGCACACGTACAATAGAGATGTCGATGGTGAAGTCGATAGTAGAGATGGGATCCCACCCACGTTATCGATATCTATCTGTTTAAAAAATTCTGGGAGTGGGAAAAGTTAACATTAGTAGGTTTTCAAGAAAAAGATTGACCAGTGATTATTGTTTTATTTCTTCCTAACTCAAAATGGATTACATTGCTTTTTTTTATAAACGATTGTGTATTTGTACTTCGCTGTTCCAAGACGTTACAGCAGCTAAACATGTTCGTGAATGTAGCATTTAGAATTTTCCATCGTCGCATTTGGACGAATAAGACGAATACGCGAACACGAATAGCGATGTGATGTGCTAGCATTAGAGTTCGTTGTTTTGCTTCAGAGCCCTTATCTTTTTGCTTTGCACTAGGTTGAGTGCCTTCCGTACTCGCCTCCCCTGCCCGGTGAAGTTGTAAAGGCCCCCACGGCCAACAACAAGCTTGTCATTTCGAAAAAAAAAAAAAAATTTCAGAGCCCTAATAAAACCAAAACCGTAATGTGGCTAATCCACCTACTCATTTCAACGGTCCACGAATAAGAATTTAAAAAAAAAATACGGTACCTATACTTAACGTGACCATATTCCCTTTTTCAGGCTGTTCGTCCCGCTGTCCCCAGCGAGGGAAAAAACGTCCCACTTTCGCCAACACACCAAACGATAAATTAATTGAAGTATCTACCTATTATTTTTTCACTCGCAAACAACTGCTTAGATATTAGAAGTCATGTTACTTACTAAGGCCATAAGTAGCTCAACTTATGTGAACTTAAAAAAAACGACCAAGTGCGAGTTGAACTCGCGTAGAGAGGGTTCCGTACAATTACAAAGACATTTAGGGTGATTTTTAAATAATAAAAAATACACATTTGAAATCGTCACATTAAGATGCACTAGCGCTATCTAGTGGTGTTTTAGTGAACTATTTTCCGTAAATTTACGTAATAAATTGAGCTTACCACTTTATTTACAATTGATAGAATTCTTATAGGTTTTCCTGTAATCTACAAGCAATAAACTATATTTTGTAGTTTTGGAGTAATCACCTAATGGGGGGAATGGTCAATTTTCGTCTTTTTCCAAGCGATTTCCAAAAAGGAAGAGGTTCTCAATTCGACTGTATGTTTTTTTATTTTTTTTTATAAGTGTTACCTCGGAACTTTTATTGGGTGAACAGATTTTGATGATTTTTTTTTCTTCGAAAGCTAGTGCTTCCCATGTGATACCATATAAATTTTATCAAAATCGGTGTAGTACTTTATTAGAAAATTAACCAAAACCAAAAATAATAATGCAAAATTGTTCGAAGTTGTTCATTTGATATAATATGACACAGTAAGGTCTGAAAACTTTTTTTTTAAATTTCCTAATTGGTCCCCCGAAAATACCCTTAATTTTTATTAAAAATATTTATTGACTGCACATCTGTGTTTGGGTGATAGGATTACACCATCCTACCTGATTTCACTTGATATGGTCCAGTAGATTCGGACAGTGATCTGTGATGGCTGTGACAGACGGACAGACAGACAGGCGCACGAGTGATCCTATAAGGGTTCCGTTTTTTATGTACGGAACCCATAAAACCTACTTATTATTTAGATGGTCACGTTAGGTATACTCGTATAATTATTATAGTATCACATTAGTAGTTTCGTTCACAATAACTAGCATAATATTTTATCACGCTTTTATTATAAGGTAAGGTGCAGCCAAACGCACTCAAAATTTTACTTAAAAAAAATGCTTCACCTGTATGTTTGTATGTCGATTTTGACCCACTTTAAACGGACACATTTAATTCAAACTTTGTAGACTTATCAAGAATCAGCGACAATATAATAATTTCATAAGTTTGAACTAAAAAATAAATAGAGTTTAAAAAAACTAAAAAACACGCTTTTAAAGTACATCAGACTGAAAAGTAAAAAATAATTCTTAATATAAGTTGAAAATAATAATTAACAAAAAATACTAGTCTTCTTAGGTCTTCGACCAATGTGTGTTGCCAGTGATGACGTACGGAACTGAGACATGGTCGCTTACTATGGGCCTCATAAGAAGGCTCAAGGTCACCCAAAGGGCAATGGAGCGTGCTATGCTCGGAGTTTCTCTGCGTGATCGAATCAGAAACGAGGAGATCCGTAAGAGCACCAAAGTAACCGACATAGCTCTCAGAATTGCTAAACTTAAGTGGCAGTGGGCGGGGCACATTGCTCGTAGAACAGATGGCCGTTGGGGCAGTAAAGTTCTCGAGTGGCGACCACGCACCGGAAAGCGTAGTATAGGCAGGCCTCCCACTCGGTGGACCGATGACCTGGTGAAGGTCGCGGGAAGCCGCTGGATGCGGGCAGCGTAGAACCGGTCGTCGTGGAGATCCTTGGGGGAGGCCTATGTCCAGCAGTGGACTTCCTTCGGCTGATATGATGACTAGTCTTATTTGGAAAAAAGTGTGGGTTGCTCGATAGACGAAAAATATGGCACAGAGCGCCCCACGCTTTTTCACAATAATCTAGTATTATTTTAGTAATTCTAGTTATATTTTTCGTTAATTATTATTTTCAACTTAAATTAAGAATTATTTTTTACTTTTTAGTCTGATGTACTTTTAAAGCGTGTTTTTTAGTTTTTTTAAACTTTATTTATTTTAGATACACTGCAATGCAAATACCTAAATAACCTTACAATACAAAATTTCAGTCATTTAGGGCGCATATCGTCAACAAGCCGATTTATCAAAAATCAATTTAGTTTATACTCCTTGCTAATTACTATTATCTACATAACAAAATACTCACTTGAAATTATCACTATTACCTACTGCTATTAACTTCAATTTCTCTGTATCGGAGTTTCGGGGACGCCACAACAATCACTATCCGTAGGTACGTAAGAAAACATTCCGCCTTTCGTCGCAACTTCTCGCCAACTGGCAGCGTCCGTCGATGTGTGCGTGAGGCTCTTTGACATACAAATGCCCGGGGGCATGAGCGCACGAGCGATAGCAAATGTTTTCCCAAATACCTATTTCGTTAGGATCGCGAAGCTATTCTTCCCTCTTAAGTTGATCACAAAGGAACGCGCGGGTTACGCGGGAGCCTTCTTCGGTGCGCGTGACCCCCCCCCCGCGTCGCTTCCACGTACCGCACTTCGACTGAGACCTGAAAAAAACGTACTGCGCACTGTTCAACTTACATGCCGCGATCTGTACCAGCAGTGTTAACTTGTTATGCAGTTACGTAACACTAGCTTAAACACATAACTTAGGACATATTTATAGAGGTAACTCTTTTTATACTGTTATTTAAACAGGTTTGTTATTAGGAGAGTGGTTTGAAAGATAGATAATGATAATGCCTACTTGTAGTTTCATTATTTGTAGGGCCCAGTCTTTCTTTTTTATCTTCACGCATTTTTGCGCACGCTGTTTGATTGAACTAAATGAAAAGCATTTGAATAAGACGAATCTCTCCCTGTAGTAGGGTAGGTCCGATATCTACTCATCATGCTAAACAATTTTGGTTCTTACAGCTGAAATCACAAAAAAAATAACTCTTCATACAAATCGATCAGCTGATCGACCAATTTTATGCATTTTATATGGAGGGGTCTCAACTTTTTTTGAGAATTGACTGTGCGTTCCTTGGGGATAGTTGATAAGTTATGATGAGTAGAACCCCCAGGTTACGAGTCCTACACCAATTTTATACAAATTTTCCTGTACCTATACAAATTTCATCTGATTAGATTTTTGGCATTATCACTAATACGGCTTGAAATTGCCTCCAAACATCGATTTCTAAAAATATTTCTCTTTACAAATATCATCTGATTAGTTACTTAAGACTTTCATACCATACTTACCAATGATGAGGTAAAAAAACTAAACATGAAAAAATAAATTCACTTTTAAGGATTTTAATCCCGTCCCTCTTTGGTCTTTGGAGCCCGCTTCCATCTTCGGCATCAGCGTCACTTACCATCAGGTGAGATGATGTCAAGGGCTTACCAATTATGAATAAAAAAAAATAAGATATATTTTTTTTATATAACCGACCCGTTTTCTTTGCGGCCAGTGTTTAATAGGGGTGACGACAGTATCAAAAACAAATAATGAACTCTTGATCACTAAATTGTCCTCATATTTAAACTTTGGAAAGCGTTTTGTTTTCCATCAAGTTTTCGTTTTTTAATTCACCAGAATCTCAAAATGAGTATGTAAATGACGCTGCAAAACTATGAAGTCACGCCGACGTAATTCAAACATTTTTAGAACAAAATGTTTTTGACAGATGATAAAAAGTAAATCAGATGACTGCATTCATCATCCCTATTGTAATTACTTATTTCAGACCATGCTGATTATTTACTCTCACTTGAGACGCTGTAAACTGGTCGTTTCATTTATTTATTGGTCGTGCTTGTTCAGAAGCGGGATCGGCAGTGTCGATGTCGTGGATGTGACAGACAGGTTGGCAGGCGAAGAAATAATGCACTCGCACACTTGATATTGATGAGGGCTTTATTATCAAATAAAGTTCACAATACAAACGTCAAGGTTAACATTAATATTTTAGGATACAAGTTCTGCCAAGTGGCCAAATTCTGGGCTGCTACAGTGTAGTGTCTGCCATCGACTCGCTAATAAGAAGAGTTCTGTACGCAATACGTAGTGACTTATAATATTCTCTTTGGCAATACATCACTTGCCCAGTCAAAGATGGACGGGACGGAAGAGGCAGTCAAAGACAACGTCCGTCACTTGCCCAGTCAGAGATGGACGGGACGGAAGAGGCAGTCAAAGACAACGTCCGGCGACAAAACATAGAACAGAGTGCAGTACGCCAACACGAAAGTAGCTAGTGTTAGTAACTAATTAGTAATCTGTGCTAGTGTAGTGTCACAGATTACTAATTAGTTACTACGTAACAGATACTTCACTCAGTAGTAAATTTCCAATACCTACTGCTATAATAGCCTACTCCATCGCGTCAGCAACCGCAGTGCTTGCTTCACACCGCGCGATCGCAGGGCTGCCTCTTCGATAAAATTAAATTAACATAACTTTTTGTGTCTATGTTATTGAGAACTGAATATGTTTTGACTTATAGGTGGTAGTTTAAAATTGTATCATTTATCTATATATATATCTTAATATATATAAATCTCGTGTCACAATGTTTGTCCTCAATGGACTCCTAAACCACTTAACCGATTATAATAAAATTCGCACACCATGTGCAGTTCGATCCAACTTGAGAGATAGGATAGGGTAGGGTAGGGTAGTGTAGGGTAGGGTAGTGTAGTGTAGGGTAGTGTAGAGTAGTGTAGGGTAGGGTAGTGTAGTGTGGTGTATGTAGGGTAGGGTAGGGTAGTGTAGTGTAGTGTAGTGTAGGGTAGGGCAGGGCAGTGTAATGTAATGTAAGGCGGTACGAAGTTCGCCGGGACAGCTAGTATATATATATATATATATATATATATATATATATATATATATATATAATCCTCGTGTCACAGTGTTAGTAATCATACTTCTCCGAAACGGCTGGACCGATTTTTATGACATTTTGTGTGCATATCGGGTAGGCCTGAGAATAGGTTCTTATCTATTTTTCATACCCCTACGCGGGCGAAGCCGCGGGCAACATATATTTTTTTTTATAAATTGGTTTTTATATTTTTTTTATCATTTGAAAATCGGTCTGTAAGTTCAGTTTCCACATACTATTTAAAACGTTTATTTCAACAACTTCTAGCAACTTTAGACCTATGGTCTCCGTACAATTTTTAGTTTGTATAGTGATATACACTCGAAATAACAAAAAAAAATTTTTAAGAAAAATATAATCATATCTCCGGAGTACATACTCCAGGACCTATATTTTTTTTATTTTTTACACGCAATTTTTGTTTTCTCTAAAATTGAGATCACGGTTCTTAAGAGTGCTTTGCTCTATCTCTTATAATTTAGAAATTCCTCATAGAAAAAATTCACCATGTATATTTTTTACAAATCGCATAAAACCGAATCACAAGCACAGATTACTAAATAGTTATGTCAAAAGTTTTTGTGTGCGCTAACAGCACGACAAGTTGAGACAGGTCGCCGCGCCTGCGACTCACATATTATCACAATTTTATTTTAATAAAAATAGCTTTTTAAACGTGTTAAAATAGTGTTTAAGGTAAGTATGACGTTTCTATGTAACAAAAAAATGAAAATCTGTGTCTGAAAGGCAAGCTACTGCCACAGTGTAATAAAGAGTACTAGCTATTGCTTAGTATACCTAGTATTAAAAATAATTTTAAAACGACAAAAAATACGTTTTAGTTTATCACTTACAAAGGTAAGTGATAAACTAAAACGTATTTTTTGTCTTAAGAGTGCTTTGCTCTATCTCTTATAATTTAGAAATCAAGAAAGCTTGATTGACAGGTAAATGGAAAAATTTTAGGTGTTTATCTCTTCTTTTGCTTGATTTGCACCCATCTACAGTACATAAGGCACCAGACGGCATCGTAGGTACGCGTACGAACGAACAAAACGATTTAAATTAAACTACGTGCGTGCGCTTCGTTTGTGAAAACCGCACTGAATTGGGTCCGCAAACGGCCCGAGAACGCTCGGCCGGGCGGTAGGTAATTATAGCGCGCAAGTACATGGAGTGACGGAGGCCTGGTAGTGTTGCTAGTCATTCCTTTTAAATATTAGAGGCATACATACATATTAATAGTGCTAACCTCGTTCATGCTCGTTCAAAGCGTCGGTGGCTCAACCGGTAACGACTCGGTCCATCTAACCAGAGGTAACGGGTTCAAATCTGGACGGCCAATGTACCAATGAGTTTTTCAAAACTTACGTACATACTTACCGATTGCTTTAACGGTGAAGGAAAACATCGTGAGGAAACCTGCACACGCCTGCGAAGAAACTCGAAGCTCGTGTGTGAAGTCGACCAACCCGCACTGGGCCCGCGTGGTCGACTAAGGCCTAATCGCCCTGATTCAGGGTAGGCTCGAGCCCCTCG
The DNA here is from genome assembly GCA_947284805.1 of Coleophora flavipennella. NCBI lineage: Eukaryota > Metazoa > Arthropoda > Insecta > Lepidoptera > Coleophoridae > Coleophora > Coleophora flavipennella. The sequence continues at coordinate 18,802,588 of OX369262.1, forward strand.
GTGGGGACGTATATGAGCTGTAATGATGATGATGAACCTCGTTCATATGTTCCGTAATATTTGTTATAAGACTAGCGCGCACTCTACATTCAAGAAGAGAAAACTCTTCCCACCTTTGAATATTATCGGATCATAATGATTTATAAATATGTTATTGACACAATACAAAGCTGAGTTTTTAGGTTGTGTTTTTAAATTATTAATTAAAAAAAAGACGTGTGGCACTCGGGGACTGCCGCGGTAAAGCTATTGCATAGCATTTTTTATCAACTTATGCAATTATAATTATTTACCACCGCGACCACCATCACGAGCACCATTGCGATCACCATTGCGACCATCATTGCGACCACCATCGCGACCACCATCGCAACCACCATCACTACCACCAGACTGAAGTAAAACTTCTTTAGCTCCATCAATATATGTTTGAAAGTAAATACTTAGTCTTCAGAAAATAATCAAATCTTTTTTGGCATATGGAGGTATATACAGTTTATGAAAAGAGTTTTATTATTCTCCGAAAATGATCAAATCTTCTTATAAGTTTGTTTTGACAACCGATATTGTTGCCATGGCAACCACGAGCGTGAGGTTTTTTCGTTACGGAATTTCTGGATTCGGTCCCCGCGCTCAAGGCCCGCGATAGAAGCTATGCAATAGCTTAATAAACAAATAATAGCCAAAATTAGTTTTGTATGAAAACACTGAACGACAAACAAAATATGCTTATTAATTGTTGTTCGCGCCTACAACAATTCTTGGAGCAATATTTACGTTCCTGTCTTAGCATGTGCCTCGTAGTGACTATACTAATTGCTGAATTAAGCAACATCGAAATGAAATCCCGTCAAATCCCTGTACATGGCCCTGGATCGAAGCCGGATAATAAGGAAATAAGAGGACCAATTTCATATTTGTGGCAACTTTTGCATTGTGAACTAATTTATTGTGTTATTTCATTGGGTTATTGGGTTATTACGTATTTTACACAATACAGTTAGCATAAAAGCTACATTTAATTAGCCTATTTGCAGGGCTCGTGTTTATCAAATACTCTATTTAATTTGCTGATGAACGATCTGCCAGGTGCGATCCAGGATGCCGAGATATACATGTACGCCGAAGACGTGGCCGCTGTAGTCACGGCCAATACACAACAACGGCTAGAGCAGGCACTGAACAACACAGTCTCGCATCTCGAGAGCTGGTTCACATCGAACGGCCTACTGCTAAACAAAGATAAAACCTGTTTTATGACCTTCTGTCTGAACGGGAAGTTTCCCCATTCGTATAAGGTACTGTTAGGCGATAGGCAACTGCACCAGGTACGATCGACGAAACTGTTGGGTTTCCATGTGGTCGGCGCTCTCACGTGGGAATCACACATTGAGGAGCTCTGCACGAGGCTGGGTCGCGCATGTTTCGCCCTCCGACGCCTTGCGAGCACTGCATCGAAAGAAGTGGTGCGGGCATGCTATTTCGCCACGGTGCACTTAACGTACGGCGCTGAGCTGTGGGCTCGAGCCGCGGACGCTGATCGAGTTTTCGTGATGCAGAAGCGAGCCGTACGCGCAATGGTGGGTGCGCCGCTCGACGAACCATGCCGACCACACTTCAAGGCGCTCGGGATTCTCCCATTACCCTGCGAGTACATCTACCAGGTGGGAGTGTTCGTGCACACTAACCTCGAGTCGTTTCAGCGTAGGGGTATAAATGAGACGTACAACTTGCGCAACAACGCCCACAAAGACCGACTAGTCGTACCGCCACACAAGCTGGCCAAATCGGATCGATCGGTCTATATCCAGGGACCTAATGTATACAATCGTATACCATTAGAGATAGTAAATGCAGCCTCCCGCCAAACCTTTAAAAGAAAATTTAAAAATTGGCTATTATTTCGTCAATTTTATAGTTATAATGAATTTATGGAAATGTTGACATTTTAATCTAATTAATATTTTTATTAAATATATTTTTAATTTTTTAAGCTTAAATTAGCTTATTTTTTTGTAATATAGACTTTGACTTATAACAAAAAGTTATCAATAAAGAATTGTATTGTATTGTATCCTAAAACCTTTAAATTGTTCACGTAATGTGTATGTGCATAGGTTTTCTGTTGTACCTACTACCTATCAATTAGTTAGCTATTAGGTTACTTCTTACCTATTAAGTATTAGAGTGTAGGGTAGAAAGTAAAGTGATATCGATTTTCAAAGGTCAGAAAAACGTTTCCATAGCAATTCTAAGTTTGTTAAACTGCCCACTATTCAGTTGCCAAAATTTAGTGGTTCATACGAAAACTGGTTTCATTTCACGACACTTTTAGAAGTCTAATTCACTGTAATGACGAAATGGACGAAATAAATAAGTTTCATTATTTGCGAGCGTCGCTGGAGGGGTCTGCTGCTGTGGTAATACAATCTATTGAGTTTTCGGCGAGTAATTATGAAGTAGCATGGAAACTATTGTGTGATCGCTTTGATAACAAACGTCTTTTGATACAGAATCACGTTTCAACCTTGTTCAATATTGAGCCAATCGCAAAGAAATCTTCGACTGTATTAAAACGTGTCATTGATCAAATAAATAAAAATCTCAGAGCTTTGGAATCGTTGGGTGAGCCTATTAAACAATGGGACACCTTGCTGATATACATTTTCACACATAAGTTAGATCAAAACACTTACCGTGAGTGGGAGGAGCTTAAAGGTCGTTCGGATAAAGGGACAACTATAACATTAAGTACCTTTCTTGATTTTATGCGAAACCGAGCTGACCTGATTGAAACCTTGGAGGTATCACGTCTTCAAGCTCCCTCCACTACCAAGTCTACTCCCAAACTCAAAACTATGGTATCAATACTAAATACTAGCAGTACTAACAATAATAAAATAATGCACAGTCGTATCCAAAAGGCTGTCCAAAATGCAATGATGATCATAGTTTAAGTAACTGTCCTCAGCAGTTCTTAGCGTTATGTAACAACGCGCGCTTAGAATTGTTACCTACTTTCAAGGTTTGTTATAACTGTTTTAAAGGTGGTCATTTTGCTAACCGTTGCAAAAAGCCTGGATGCAAGATTTGTAAGCGCAGGCATAATACACTCGTTCATATAGAGTTTGATGTCCAAAAGGACTGTATGAATAGCTATAGTAAAAGTGGCAATCCTGAGTCCGTAGGTAGATCGCAGCAGTCACTTGCTACGGCCTCGCCCGCGCCCTGCGCGCCCTCTAGTGGCAAGGCCAGCAGCGCCAATATGTAGCCTTATCTGCTAACGTAGCACCTAGTAGCGTGCGACAACATGATGTACTCTTATCCAAAGCGTTAATTAAGTTGTGTGATAATGAGAATCGCGAGCATATCGCTCGTTCTGTGCTCGACAGCGGCAGCACTTCATGTCTTATGACCGAGAATATGTATAAACGGTTACATCTGCCGTATGAGAGCGTCGATACATCTATTCTAGGCATAAATAACGTGTCTTCGCACGTTGGTAAAATGTGTCGAGTATCAATGAAGTCATTGAATGATAATTCCACCACTCGTCTTCAGTGTTTCATTTTACCATCAATAACAAATATAGTGCCCTGTAATGATATAGATTTATCAAACTGAAACATTCCAACAAATGTTTGTTTGGCTGACCCTAATTTTCACAATCCTAGGGATGTGGATATGATATTAGGTGCTGATGTATTTTGGAACTTATTAGGGTCTCAAAAATTTAAATTAGGTGATGGAAAACCGACATTATTTGAAACTAGGCTCGGATGGTTAGTTTCAGGTCCAATTAACGGCGATCAAATGTCAGTGTCACGTGAATTAAAATGTGATTTTATTAATATGAGTACCTGTGATCGTAATAAAGTTTCAGATAATGACATTCAAAACCAGCTAACGCGTTTTTGGCAGCTTGAAGAAGTCAGCTCGCAGTCATCTCATTATTTTCCTGAGGAGAAACTTTGTGAGGATCATAAAAATACAACTCGTCTTGATGATGGTCGTTTCTGCGTACGCATACCTTTGAAACAAAGTTCAGACGTGTTAGGAAATTCCTATGAACGAGCGGAAACAGTGTTTCTTGTCTTTAGAGCGTAGGCTGAAAAATAAACCTGATTTCAGCAAGATGTATCATGAGTTTATGTCTGATTATCAGTCTTTGGGTCACATGTCTGAAATCGAACCTGTGGAAAAGGAGCGTAAGCCGTATTTTATACCACACCATGGTGTCCTGCGGGAGAGCAGCACGACAACTAAACTCCGAGTAGTTTTTAATGCTAGCCAAGCGACTACTTCGGGTGTTTCGTTTAATAATATACAAATGGTAGGTCCGACGGTTCAAGATGACCTTTTGTCTATACTTCTGCGGTTCAGGCAACATAAATACATTCTGTCCGCTGATGTAGAAAAAATGTATAGACAAATAGTCGTACATCCCGATGATAGGCATATAACACAGATTATTTGGCGTAATGACGCATCTGAACCCATGAAACTGTTTCAGCTTAACACCGTTACCTACGGTACAGCCAGCGCTCCTTATTTAGCAACGAGGTGTTTAAAACAAGTAGGCCTCGATTATAAAGACAAAAAAATCGCAGAAATCATCATGCACGACTTCTATGTTGATGATTTGCTGACTGGAGGGGATGATTTGAGCGAAGTAAAATCCATTCGCAAGGACGTTACAGCAGCTCTTACTTCAGCTTGTATGCCGTTGACGAAATGGAGGTCAAACGAACCTCAACTGGTATCTGAATCACCCTCAGCATCTCTCGATTTGAATATCGGAAGTAATGAGCCCAGCAAGTTATTAGGTCCTGGCTGGCATGCAGATTCTGATGAACTCTGTTTTCCGTTAGGTAAATTAATACCTAAAGGAAATACAAAGTGTGATATGTTATACACTATTTCTCAAATATTTGACCTTTTAGGTTTACTAGCCCCTTGTATTATTAATATGAAAATGTTGCTACAGAAACTTTGGCTAGCAAAGCTGTCATGGGATGAACAGCTAACACCAGAAATCAGCAAACGCTGGGCTGATGTAATTAGTAGCCTGCCATTGTTAAATGAATTGAAGATCCCACGCATCATAGTTTGCAACAATTACAAGGTGTTAGAATTACACATCTTTACGGACGCATCTGAATGTGCGTATGGAGCCTGCGTGTATGAACGCAGCATAACTCAGAATTTATTCGGATCCAAAAGTAAGGACTTAACTAAACTCGACGAGATTTTCTGTGAGTGCGCATCAAAAGATTAGAAGAAAACAACTAGAAAATTCTTATAAAAAATTTAACCATGCGCACTGTTTATAATTGTACAGGGAGCGTTAAATGAAAAACAGATGTTATCCGAAATGATTTATTATGGCTGAGTAATGGCATTTTCGTAAACAAGACATCACATCAGGTTCATAACATATATTCAGTGGATTTTGATATTCTAAAACATGTAGGCGCTAAAGAATGACCATTTATTGAGTTGGATGGCTATGGTTCTATGCTGAATCATAATGGTTGATAAATAGTGAATTTTATGGTATCTGAGAGCTTACAAATCTGTGACTAGTTCGCAAATTTTGTAGCTTTTTAGAGAATGAACGAAAATACACATCAAATGTCACAAATGAAGTCTATACACTCTATAAAAACTTAATGAAGATAATGTCTAATTACACATATAAAGTTTCAGAAACAAAGACATCCTTTTACAACTCGAGATAATAAATAATAACATAAAAACATTGGCAGTTTTCACTAGCAAACAAAGAAGAAACCTAAATTACTCTATAATTATATCTATGACCTATTTCTTCTTAAGTAAAACATTAATTACGAAACAGTAGCTCTATGCATATCTTTATACACGATCCTGAACTATATAAACTTATCTACGGTATTAATGTCGCATATTTTAAATTTGCATAACTTTTATGTATTTTTTTTTACATTTTCATTTCCTAAGACCCTTAAAATTAACCCTTACCTCTAAATTAGAAAGGAAAAGACTATTTTACTTATATTATTTGACCACGAGGTGGTGTCATGCAATTGCCAGATACCAATAGCAGTACCGTACTTCCGTCGGAATTTCCCTACTCTCAAAATAATACTTTGTCCTGTTAGATAACGACTGCAACATACGTATTATTAATAATGGAATTCCCGAACTAAAAATATGTAAACATAAAACTTTTTAGATAAGAGTGGTCAGCATAGGTACATCGCATTTATTAAGGAAAACCAGACTTCAATAACAAGAGATAAATAACTTACGTGGACATTTGATAGTTGTTTGAAAAACGGTCTTAAAAATATGCAATTTAAAAGTAAAAAGCACCCTAGGTCAGTCGGGCCAATGGAGAAAGAAAAGATAAGCGAGAGAGAGGACCTACTTGGAATCTGAAGATTGTCTGAAAATTTCATCGAAATCGGTCCAGCCGTTTTGGAGTCTATAAGGAACATTTTTTTTTCCTTCACATAGCACAGAGATAGACTGGATTCAAGTGCTAATAACTACAGCCTCCCTGATATAATAAAAGGATTTGAATGTAAATCACATGTTAAACGCTCATAAGAATTAGAAATGATTTGAACGATTAAAAATTATTCAAAATGATTACAAATCAAATCATTTTTAATCCTTTTTAATGATTTTGTTTAATCAGGGCTGTGATTAAAATAACTAAAAAAGAGATTATAAGGTTTTCGTATTTGTTTACTTAGCTTAAGTAATAAAAATATGTATCGTTTATTTAAGTAAATAAACTTTAAACAAAAAAAAATGTTCTGAGGACAGGTTATAGCGGTGAATACTTATAACCTGTTTTGTCCGTTAAATTTGGAACCATATTAAAATAAATAAACTCATGTGAGTCCAACTATGTAACTTAATTAATTAATTCATTAACTTTAATTATCTTAACGTTAGTTAAAAAACACTATAATATTAAGAAATTATAAAGTCACATGAACAATGCGTTCATAAATCTTATTATTGGTCAACTGACAGCCAAAACCGTGTGCTAACACTGGTCTTATGTACAGTTGGTAATATTACAAATTATACAGTCAGTCATTCAAATCACCTACCCAGATAACCAGGGTTGTCAATTTTGAACTACATAAATATAATCATAAAGTTTAAAAGACACTTACAATTACAAATTTTGAAATTACATGAATACAAACGCAAATTTAAATTTCCAACTAATTAACCAAGAAAGGGTAACAACGGTACTTTTTAAAGATTATTTTAATTTAATTAAATCATGGTAGATCTTATCTATGGTTTCTGTATCTTTCCTTTTATTAATTAAATCTTGATGCCTCTCCATTTACATAGATTCCATAATCAGACGCTTTTTATAATTATGTTCTGTATTTAAAAATTTTAATATTTTAAGATTTTAGCCTGCTTACCCTCGAGTAGGCTTTATCATTACAAAATACAAAAGCTTTAGCTCAACCTTTTTTTTTAAATAAAGACAAAAATAATATAAAACTCATGGCATTTAAAAAAACAGAAACAAAACGATTTACAAAAAGTATTGTATCATATAACACTTGACAGCCCTACCAGCACATCACACACCAGAAACTATGCACTCGCGACTTAGCTTGCTCAATAGCAAGTAAGTGGTTGTAGCATCGTCTTGAATTCATCCAGGGAAGCAGCAGTTGAAACAGCAGGTGGCACAAAGTTCCAGAAAGCAACTCCAAGGACAAGAAAAGAGCTCTTGTACATTGATGTACCCGGAATCGGCGATAACAGCGTATAGTCCGGTTGTTCTCAGATCATTGCAGAGTCGGATCGATAATAGCTTCCAGGTTCTTGAGAATACTAACTTACTCAATATCTTCACCAGCTAACGACAACAGTGGCTTCTCACTGCTATCTATGAGGATAGTACGTTTAGACAAACACCAAAAAAAATGTTAGACAAGAAATTTCTGAAGAGTGAACCGAAGATTTAAACCCTTATTTTTTTTTTTCTTCTCCTCCTCTATAAATTTATTAATTCCGCAGTTTCTGCACCACCTCCAAAATGGGCTGAAATCGTACACTCGGCCACAATTACAACAAGTTTTTTTTTGGGACTCCATTTGCTCGGAATGGTTGCAACAATATGAATCATTTCGACCCTCCGTCTCCGTTTAAATAGCAATGCTTATCAAAACTAGGGCTACCACTTTCTTTAATTTTTCATCAATACAGTAAAAACTGATACCTCATAACAAACTCCAATAACCTTCAGTCGAGATAATGAATAGTCACCACGCGAACACATGTATTATTATCATGTATTTCACTGCAGTTACGATATAAAATCATAAAACCCACGTCAGTCCCTTCGTTCGGCGTCAACGAACATTATTCAACTTGATTTCATATTTAGTAGGGTGCGCCAAAAAAAAATTTTAATTTTTTTTTCCTTAGATACCATGAAAATATCGTCCGAAATGACGAATAAAAAATTCTGGTAACGTATGAGCTCTTAATTTTAATATTAACAGGTGACGATTCATAATTTTTGATTTCCCATTTAAATAACACAGGAATGTTATTTTTATTTTGTTTGGATTTTTAATGCATTTAAACAAATAATCCTCTAGTGACGACAAATACTTATTTTTGTAGGGAATTTAACGATCTACAAAAAAGCTCTGAGATGATTTTTTGCTAAGTCGACTCCTTCAAAAGTTATCTAATTTAAGAAGCTAGTGGGTGTTTGATAGACATAAAATTAGCATATGATTTGACTAGGTTAGGGATCATCTATTTTGAATGGAAATTATTTATTTAAAAAAATGGTCAGATTTCAGACAAGTTTTGTCATCAAATAAATCCTATGTAAACGACAGTGGCGAGGTGTTAGTTCGTCTACTACTGGGAAAAAGTCGAGTCGCTCCAATCAAACCAACTACCATACCCAGGCTTGAATTATGTGGAGCCTTAGCCGGGGCCCGGCTTTATGAGAAAGTTGTAAAATCACTTCGAGTTGTGGTTAAGCGAGTTTTCTTTTGGACCGACTCGACTATAGTGCTGGGATGGCTGAAAATGATGCGTTGCAGACTTCAGCCATTTGTTCGTAATCGTGCTGCTGAAATACTGGAGAAGACTAATAACTGTATCTGGAGGCATGTACCGACAACCCCGCAGATCTTATATCCCGTGGTGTAGAAGTCAGTTCGATGCCATCCCTTGAGCTGTGGTGGTGCGGTCCCAAGTGCCTAAATTATGACGAATCACAATGGCCTTCCCCGCCGAAGGTCATTGAAAGTACATTGCCGGAAACTCGTTTTGAGCAGGCTTTGAATGTCGTTCAGAAAGATAGTGACACCGACAGTCTGATCGATTTGGATCGGTTCTCTAACTACACAAGATTAATTCGTACCGCGGCTTACGTAATGCGTTTTGTAAATGCATGTAAAAAATAGCGTCCAGTGACTAAATTCTTAAGTGAGAATGAATTACGCCAAGCTATAAATTTAATACTGGCTTTACGTCAGTTTATCTCGATATGTACTCAGATAATGGTACCTCGTTTGTTGGTGCGTATAATGAGCTTTCTGACTTCCTGAAACGCAGCTGCGATTCGCTGTCTGAGACGCTAGCTAATGAAGGGATTTCCTTTCATTTTATTCCTGCTTATTCACCTCATTTCGGTGGTCTCTGGGAGGCGGGAGTCAAGTCGACCAAATACCATTTACAAAGAGTGATGGGAAATTGTAATTTAAGCTACGAACATCTTTACGCCGCGCTTGTGCAAATAGAATGTATTTTAAATTCACGCCCGCTGACTCCATTATCTTCAAATCAAGAAGATTTATTGCCACTGACACCCGGTCATTTCCTTATCGGGAGATCATTTCAATTACTACCAGAGATGGATAACCAGGATCATTCTGTGAACTCCTTGACCCGCTACCAACGAATTGAACAACTGCGTCAACATTTTTGGACTCGTTGGAGTATAGAATATGTCGCGGAGCTTCAGCAAAGAACAAAATGGCGTTCTTGCAAGGATGCCTTAAAATTCGATTCCCTTGTTCTCGTGAAAGAAGAGAATCTTCCCCCACTGAAGTGGAAACTGGGCCGCGTTGTTGCTGTGCATCCAGGACCCGACAAAGTAGTTCGTGTGGCGGACATCAAAACTTCCACTGGAATCATTCGGAGGGCTTTTATCAAGATTTGTCCACTGCCATTGCCGGAGTCTTCTGGTTGAAAGCTTGTAGCTTTCAACGCCGGGGGCATGTTCGCGCCTACAACAATTCTTGGAGCATTATTTACGTTCCTGTCTTAGCTTGTGCCTCGTAGTGAACACAGTAGTGACTATACTAACTATATGATATTTTATCTGTATCTTTGTCACTTCTCTTTCTGCTTGGAGCTGAATTAAACAACATCGAAATTGCAATAATCTTTTAAATCTACTGATATCCCGTCAAATCCCTGTACAACGACAGTAGGTTGCGCATACAGTGGTTTCTCTGTAGCGTTGTGCAGGCCACATCGTGCGCGGTCCGGCCAAGCTATACGTGAAGAACGACATATCTACAATAAAGTGTTCACAAGGACCGAACCAGATCACCACTAGGAACCGAACCATCACGCCAGGGAGGTGGTTAGTTTCGCAAAACGAAATAGTAAGTTGGCGGTCGGTCCCACCAGGAGTCCGAGTCACCAACTCACTTTTATACTAAAACTAGCTGTCCCGGCGAACTACGTGCCGCCTTACACTACACTACACTGCCCTACCCTACCCTACCCTACACGACACTACCCTACGCTACCCTACACTACACTACACTACCCTATCCTACACTACACTACCCTACCCTACCCTACATAAGAACCTCCTGACAATAATGAACTCACAAAAAAAGAATTTGCGAAATCGGTCCAGCAGTTCTTGAGTTATAAAATTACAACGAAAAGTGGCATTGATTTTTATATATTTAGATTAATTAATTTTACAAAGTAAAAAAAATATCTTTCTCATTTGCGTGTTGTGCGGCAGTACGGACGGCGCGGCGCAACGCATGCAGCCGGAACCAACCTGGCGGGTCATCATGATGGACTGCCAGTACAAGGCCAGCGGCGCGGTGCGTCACCCTGTTATCTTCTACGGCTGATCCGGCCGCGTGGGTCTGGAACTGGACAGGTGCCTAGGCCGGGAAACTATATGTAGGAAGCGAGCATGCTTGCAGCTCCAGCACCACATAGGAGATGTGGGAGGAAGCTTCTCTGTCATCCTGAGTGGGGATTGAACCGCCAGGAGCGAAAGCCGCGGGAACCTATGTGAGGAAGTAGAGAATGGTTAATTCAGCAAGACTCGCCTGTCAGGGGGAGACTTGACGTCAAGATCTACCGCAGATAGAATAACCACTCCCCTGGCTTTACTCGTATAACCTGAAGTAAGTGAGGACGCTTTATCACAAACCTGATAATGATAAGATTGATAAGTATGGGTAGTTTAGCTTTTTAATTGAATAGGATGTTCAAAAAATCCCATAATTCTTATTAGGTAACCACTTTGGTTCAATCATGCGAAGTATGTATGTTTGTTTGTTCAACTTTCACGCCTTGTTGATGTTTATGGCTCAGAAATGGCGGTTCATGTCGAGCCGGCTGGAACATGTCGACACGGGCATGTGCCTGGACGCGCGCGGCGCGCGGCCCAACGCGCCCGGCGAGGCGCGCGCCGCGCGTTGCACCGGCTCCGACGAGCAGAAGTGGCAAGCCGAGATGCTGGTCACGCTAACGCAGAGAGCACGTGAGTTAGTTTACATAGCCCAAACATCCACACTCTTGGGGCACAGTTTTCACTCTAATCCCGAAGGTTAGGTTATAGGTGAGTACTTCACACCGGTGCACGGGGGCCGAGTCCGGATTGGTGGAGGTTGTAGATTTTGTGGCGAACATCACCGTTAGAAATTTTCAAGCCGCCGTTAAGGCCTTGCTGATGCGGTGAACGACGGCTATTGAGTGAGAGAAACGGGCACCTACGGCTTAACCTGCCTTAGTCCTGCTGATACAATATGTCTTCAAATCCTGCGATGGACATCCTCGTCCTCTTTTGGCTTAAGGAAGTGATATAAGTATCTAAACTCTTCAGAAGTTGTTTAATTCCGTTATGTACTTGAGGGACAAACGCCTGCGGCATGGCCTGTAAGTGTGATGGTGCTCTCCTTAGATAATGGTGCAGTTTTTACCCTTTGAGGTGCAGAACCCTAAAAAAGTAGACAACACACTGCTAAAGAATTACAGACACAATTCACTTCTGAGCGATATCTACAAGCTATTTTCGAGAGTCATTACGAATCGTCTCGCGCAGGTTTGACGACTTCCAGCCTCCCGAACAGGCCCGCTTCCAAAGAGGCTTCATTACCATAGACCACATACATACGCTGCGGCAGATTATACAGAAAACCGAAGACTATAATCAGCCACTATGTGTGGCGTTTGTGAACTATGAGAAAGCCCTTGATTCGGTGGAAACCTGGACTGTGGTATAGTCTCTCCAGCGTCATTGAAGTGTTTGTATGAAAACGATACCACGTCGGTTTGCCTCCAGGACCAGAACTTATTGAAAAGCTATCCGGCTGCAGCGATGGGTGAGACAGGGAGACGTTATATAAGCGACTGTTCACAGCCGCCCTGAAAGATGTTTTCAACCTTCTTTATATAGACGGGTGGACTCGGCATCAATATCAATGGCGAGTAGTACATCACCCACCTCCAACTCGCTGACGATATCGTTGTTATGACTGGTACTGCAAGACCCAGGCACAATGCTCGATGGAAGGCTTGATCCCAACAAGGGAGTCTTAAAATTGACGTGGACAAGAAGAAAATAATGTTAAATGGCCACTCCTCTGAAGGCTGGAGACTGTTGTTGACGAATAGGTATGTATACCTGAGACAAACAGTCTATTTAGGTAGGTCCAACTTCAAAAAAAGATATCAATCAAAGAATCCAACTCGGCTGGGTAGCGAGCGTTCGGAAAGCTTCGTAATATATTATCTTCACGTCCCAAATATCGCAGTGTCTCAAGACCAGTATGTTTGCCAGTGATTACATAAGAAACTGAGACATGGTCGCTTACTATGGGCCTCATAAATAGGCTCAAGGTCACCAAAGGGCAATGGAGCGTGCTATGCTCGGAGTTTCGCTGCGTGATCGAATCAGAAAGGAAGTAATCCGTAAGGGAACCAAAGTAACTGGCATAGCTCTCAGAACTGCTAAACTTTAGTGGCAGTAGGCAAGGCACATAGCTCGTAGAACAGATGGTCATTGTGACAGTAAAGTTCCCGAGTGGCGATCGCGCATCGAAGACGTAGCGTAGGCAGGCCCCCTATTTGGTAGAACGACAATCTGGTGAAAACATAAAAACTCTGAAAAACAAAAACATAAAGTAGGGGAAGGTTGCTATGATTGGACCATTTAACTTTATAATATTATGTCTAATTGATTATAGAAGATAAAATGAAACCAGATCATGAATATTATTTCTCATAAACTTTCAACAAAAGTTTTTAACGTCCACCATATCAATGGATTTGGAACAGGCCCAGCTGAACGAGACAACCCAGGATCGACAGACCTGGCGCATGAAACCGAGGAGGGTCGACCCCAAATAATGGGAAGAGGTATAGAGAAGAAGAATCATCATCAACCGAAAGACATCCACTGCTGAACAAAGGCTTCCCAAGGATTTCCACGATGACCAGTCGTACGCTGCCCGCCGCACCCCCCACCCCGCCGTCACCATGACTGCTACAGGAGCCAGGAGTAGCAGGGCCGCCGGGGACTAGGGGCCGTTTTCTGAAGGTGTTATTCATTAGGGAGTTTTGCCGCTTTTCCACGCTTGGCAGGCGGATTGATACCATACAATTTTCGGTTTGTATACTTAGTGATATACAATATAAAACACATTTTTTTTTTCAAAAATGCCATATCTCCGAACATATTAAGATTTTGTTATTTTTTAAACCGCCATTTTTATTTTCTCTAAAATTGAGATTTCGGTTCCTAAGAGCGTTTTTCTCTATCTCTTGTAGTTTATAGTTTAGAATTTCCCCATATACTGCCCCTAAAAAACTCACCATGTAAGATTTTATTATTTTTTAAATCGCCATTTTTATTTTCTCTAAAATTGAGATCACGGTTCCTAAGAGCGTTTTTCTCTATCTCTTATAGTTTAGAATTTACCCATACTGACTCTTAAAAAAAACTCACTACTTGTCTGTCTTCAAATGTCTTGTCTATAAAATAAACGTAATTTTATTAATTTATATCCGTGGCGACGAGAGTTAAAAGACAAAATGAACAGCGAACAATTTCAATGCAAATGCAATTGCAGGCAGCTCAACAAAAACAAATGTCGGACATTTTACAATTGTTACTATCGCAACAACACAAAGCGGCTGACGCGACTCCTACACCGAACACGACAAACGGCACGGAGTCATCTAGTTCTAAAAGCAGAAACACCGCTTACAATAGTTTTAAAGGTGACAAATTCAATCCTAGTGACACAACGATGAAAAACTTTATAGACAACGAAATGCGGACTTTGAGAAGACGCGCGAAGAATTCAGAAAGTTCGCCTGCTTGCTCCTGAAACTTTTCACGACATCAGGACACTTTGAAACCAGTACGTGCGAAGACATCCGAACAAAGCTTCTCGATCTGTACAGAATTAAGCGCACACGATACAGGGCACTTACCACCTTTTGGAACTGCATTACGCGCTGACAATGAATTCATGGAACACCATGCTAACAGACTTAAAGAAATAAGTAAAGATTGCGGCTATAACGACAACCTGTTAGAGCGGCAGCTACTTGACCGTATTGCTACCGGCTTCAATCCCCAACAGTTGCAGATCGACCTGAAACAAAAATGGCCTGACTTACAAGAACTTCAAGACGGGAAAATAAAAGAAGTCACGTTTGCTCAGATATTCAGCGTTGCACAGTCACGGGAACGAGCAGAAGGCGATGTAGATACATGCGGCCAGCTGATGTTTGGGCGTCAGATAGCTTGCATCTTTGACAATGCCCGACCAAGCGCCAAAAGGGCATTACAACACAGGCAAATACAAGCGAACGTAAACTCAGATGGCCTGACGCCGAATTATGGACCAGGTGATGCTTTGTATGTACGAGCCAGGGATCAATGACGATGGGAACCCGCCACAGTGTCACGACGAACACATCGATATTCGTATGTCATTAACAATCCAGTGGGTGTGGAAAGGAGATATCATGCAGACCATATACGGCCCCGCCTAGCTGATGTATAGGTTCCCCTGGACAGACATCTTCTGCCAATTGCATCTTCGACCCCAATACTAGAGGCTACACAAAAACCTATAGTAACTCAAATACCAGAAAGTGTATTAGAAGCTGTCCCAGAGGCTACCGCATCAAGATCATCGCAGAACGCGCCCAACATACCGGCCACACCTTTGGCGCAGTGTCACAGCAAGCGTACCATTAGACCACCCCAACGCCTAATAGAGGAAATGGAAAATTAAGTCAAAAGGGTGGACGAATGTTACAAACTCATTTCGCACTTTGCATAGTTTTCAATCATCATGCGTCCTCACCGAGGGGCTCGAGCCTACCCTGAATTAGGGCGATCGGGCCTTAGTCGATCACGCGGGCCCAGTGCGGGTTGGTCGACTTCCTTCCTTCGAGTTTCTTCGCAAGGGTGCGCAGGTTTTTCTTTACCATTATAGCAATCGGTAAGTATATGTACGTAAATTTTGAAAAACTCATTGGCCGTCCGGATTTGAACCCGGCACCTCTGGTTAGGAGGATCGATACCGGTTGAGCCACCGACGCTTTTTTCATTACTACCATAAATTTCTTGATATGTTTGTCATAAGTATACTTGTCAATATCTTATCTATAAAATAAACGTAATTTTGTTAATTTAACGATAATGTATAAATCAGTATTAGTATCTTAAATCGAGATCATAGTTAAGTGTACACTTCTGAAAGGAGTGACTGGTAGAAATCTCGTTGGATTACATCGCCTTTGCAGATTAGTTCGCGACCACACCTAGGTACACAGACTACTAGTAAAGAGATACTCAGCTACTAGTTTACAAAGATAAATAATAGTATGTTCTTTAGTCAGGAAAAGATTTTTTTTATTGACAGTTTGTTAAAAATTATTGGTTTTATTCATAGTAAATCTATGACTTGAAAATACATACCTATTTGATTAGAGCTGAAACCTTCAGAAATACAAATTTTGTATAAAATAAATAAGAACGTGGTTTTCAATGCTTGTGGAAAAAAAAGATATAAATCATCTCATTTATTGCTATATTAAAGTTACACTTACGAGATACAAAGTATAAAAATGGCAAAGAAAAAAAACCACCCATCAACTCAGAGCCAAAGGAACCAGCTGACAAAGAAATCTGTTAGTAATATACGTATACCTATCTACTTGGTTATTCTATTTCCCAGAATTATCTATAATATAATAAAACTGTAACGGGGCCGTGTCTGTACATGAAATATTTTTGGAAAATAATAACTGCGGTGGACATTACTAACGATACAGAGGCCAAAACAACAACTTTTGGAATTTTTGTCTGTCTGTCTGTCTGTCTGTCTGTCTGTCTGTCTGTATGTTCGCGCATCACGCAAAAACTACCAGGCCGATTTTGATGAAATTTTGTATGGTGGTTCCTTATAGCCCGGGTTAACATATAGGATACTTTTTATCCCGTAAAATTCAAGAGTTCCCGTAGGAAAATCAAAAGTATTCATTTATGGAATGGCTCACCACGCAAATGTGGCTTGACCTATTACAATCAAATTTTACACGTTAATACCCTTATCGCGAACTTAAACTGGGACATTGTGAATCCCAAAAAAATTAAGGGTTCCTGCAGGAATGGAAAAAAAAATGTATCTTTAGAATGGCTCAACGTAACAATATGAAACATTTATATTGGGATGGGGTGTTTTGACCATCATTGTATAGTCGGGTATTCTTTATCCCGAAAAACTAAAGAGGTCCCGTGGGAAATTATCTATCGATACTTACAATAATAACAATAGAGTATTTTTTTCCACATATTAGCTACACACACCACACATTATAATCATAGCAGCAGAATGTTAATAGATGGCACTGCAGGGATAATAGAACGCGCTTAAGTTGTATTAAAACATTAAAATATTACTTCATACTTTTGAGTGGATTACTTTTATGTATTTTTCAGCATACGCTACTGTACACAACTCTCTGGAACTATGGCACGTAGCGATGTGTTTCATAGACGAACAGATAGGTATTTTTTTACAGATTCCAATCGTGTAAAAAAAATTAAAACACATAAATCGAGTTTTAGCATCTTTCACAGGAGGCACAGATATGGGAACTCGGCGACTATTTGCGTGTGGCAGTTGCTCTCCGCCTGCAATATCAATATCTGTGAACCTTATCAATATATTTGCGGGTCCACGTTGGAGGCAATTGGCCATCACTCACTGAGTTGCGGTCGTTGTTTGTGAAGATTCCCACGTCACCAATTCCTTAATGACCTCCCTCGGAGGGCACTGGTATCGGCCAGATGGAATATTCCATCTTTATGCAGCCCCCGGGCTTTAGTCGATGTGATGGCAAAAGGCCGGAGGGCTTAAACAGGTGCTATGGCAGAGAGGAACGTGCCTGCTTTGTGACGCCACTTTTTCTGCCTCACTCCTCACCCGTACGGTACTGCTGCTCAATTTGCGGCAAGAAAGAAGCATAATAAGTACTCGGTCTTGGAGGCAAATTACTGCTTTGTGCCGCTGGTCTGTAAGACAACCGGCTGCTGAACCCTCAGAGGCCTTTGCCTTCACAAAGGAGATTGGCCGTCGCCTTCGAGAGAGGAGATGTGACGTTAGGTCCTACCTGCTGCTAAGGTTGTCTATTGCCATTCAGCGTGGCAACGAGAAGTGCGTCATGGGCTCCTTTGGAACTGATACGACTCGAGGATTTGACCCATATTCATATTTTTAGGAAATTTTAATACTAGATTGATTTAATGATTTAAATTAGTTTTTTGATAATATAGGTATATGTGTTATTTCATCATATCAGTTTATATACGTCCCCACCAAGGGGCTCGACCTGCCCTGAGTTAGGGCGATCAGGCCTTAGACGATCACGCGGGCCCATTGCGGGTTGATTGACTTCACACATAAGCTTCGAGTTTTTTCGCAGGCGTGTGCAGGTTTCCTCACGATGTTTTTCTCACCGTAAGAGCGTCGGATAAAAGTACATACCAGTATGAAATCGATATTCGTATAGATATTGGTAAGTGGCAGGATTCGAACCACGGCCTTCCGGGCAGGAGATAGTGTAACCGTTCTGCCGCCGAAGCTCTATATGTTATTTAAGATTTAGAAATCCTTACTTAATATTATTAATGTGAAAATGTGTTTGTTTGTTTGTTAACTATTTAAGATTTAGAAATCCTTACTTAATATTATTAATGTGAAAATGTGTTTGTTTGTTTGTTATCATCATCATCATCATCATCACCTATTCACACTGCACCTCTACCACTCTTGATGAAATTTGGCACGTAGGTAGCCTGTATCACTGGAAATGAAAAGTCTACTTTTTATCTGTGGAAATTATCATAGCCCGATGCAGTTCCTGAGGAAACTAAAACAATACTCTTTGTTTGTTAAGTTATTTAAAATCGTAACGAAAAAATGGGTTGGTGTGATTTTTAGCACAGAGATGAGGTGGAAAATGATATAATTTACTAATAAGTATATCCTGACATAGTTCCCGAGGGATCTGGGGGCAACTGTTTTCTACGCTAGCGCACGTCGGTGGCGTCGCAACGGAGCAACGGATAAAAGTGATTTTTTGTATAGAATTTGTTGAGGGGGTGGGAAGTGACAAAGACTGCTAATCCGAATAGCCCGATACAGTTCCTGAGGTACCTGGAGAAAACTCATGTCCACGCTTGCGAGCTGATTGCGGCTCGCGCACTACTCACCCTCAAAAAGAGTCATAAAAGCTATGTCCACGTGGGCGAAGCCGCGGGCAAAAGCTAGTCATAAATAAACTCGGGGAACTCATTTCAGGATCGTCCCAATAGTACCACAACCGGACGAGTAGAAAAGAAGCTGGTGATAAAGAAGTCGCTAGAAAATGTTTCCCGGCGCGGTCGTAAGCGGCGCGCAAGTGAGAGTCACTCGCCAGGAAGTCAGCCAAACTGCAAAATTGTGTCCTCCTGGGGAAGTGTGCCTTCCTGTGAAAGTCTGAATACACTAGGGAAGTGTACAATATGTTGGGTTGAACATATGCATGCTAACCCCACAGCGTCGACCAAGAGCGGACACTTGTTTTGCTGTAATTGCTTACAGCAGGCGTTGCTGCGCAATAAGAACTGCCCTGGTTGCCGGCGTTTGTTGCGAGGTACTGTGTCATACTGGAGCGGGAACCCGCATCACTTAGTGAGACGTCACGCGCACGCGGCGAGCTCCCGTTGTGGGACCTCGCTTTTATTTTGTTCCTCTTTTCGGAGGGCAGGAAAGTCAACATGTTCATGCATACCAGTACCGCCGCCTGTACTGGTTATGTGGGACTCACAGTTGAAGACTGCACCTACCCATTACAAACCTCCGGAATCGATTTAAAGTCTACTAAGACTTATGAATCCTACATCTGTGCAGCCCATACACTAGAGGGGGGGGGGGCGTATTTTGGGGCGCTAAGTAGGGCTGCGCGGGCGCTCCTGATGGGAGGTACCGCTTAGGGAGTTACATTTGTTGTGCTAGTGAGGGGTATTTTGCTATGCCCACCCTAGCATACTCGTTTCGGCTCACTCTTTGGATGTGTGGTCCAAAAGTGAGTTGGGGATGGGGACCTCGCTCCTAAAGCACGATATATATACTGTGTGGCAGTTAGGCTCACTCAATTGAGACGTCACCTAGGAAGGTGCAGAGTGCGCGGGCGGCGAGCGCGAACTGTCAGGATGTAATGTGCGATACTGATGTTGCCTACTACATGTGATTTATGTGACTGTGACACCCTAATGCACTGCGTTCAGCAATAAATATGCAACAAAATGTCGGCGTTTGCGTTATGGATTATGCAAAGTGATATCTGGCGCAAAAATACAATTAAGCGAAATATGAGTGCCTACCGTAAGCGTTACTACTTATTTTCCCCTTTCTATTCTTTGGTGCAGTCATGTACTAAATTAATTTGTTATATTATTTAATTTTATGTAGCATTTGATGTACGTTGTTTACCAAAGTGTTGACTTAATTCATCGCAGTACAATATAACTATATTATGTTTCCTAACTGCGAAAACCTATTATTAGTTACTTATCTACTGTTATATTAAGAATTTTTTTTCTGTTATCTTTTTTCAAAACTGATGGTTTTCCTAAAATAAATAAATAATAACCCGGTCAAATATACTTATATACTTTAACTCCCCCCCCTCCCCTCACTCCCCGGGGTGACGCAGGTTGCATCACGCTGCGGAGTTCTCGATCATCAGGTATTGAGTAGGTTGGTACCAAGTTCCCGAATGAGGGAAAGGGTGTGGCATGAGTGAGTTAGGGTGTGCTAATTCTCATCTGTGGTTAAGGTACGAGTATTACACAGATACAACTAAGTTACATTCTCGCTCTCTCTTATCGTGTGGCACAAATTTACATTGAAAGTCGTTTACGAGAAGCGGTCGCAGCGGTCAGTGCGACTTGGTTGCGTCGATCACGCAGGTTAACTGCCGTGAAGCACGGCTATTACCTAGATGGGTTTGACTCCTAGTGGCATTTTTCTCGACCGTTTCCGTGCTCCGCAAGGCACGTTAAGTCGTTGATGCCGGTTGCTACCACTAGATGGCATTCAATGCGCCATATCAGATGATTTACTAAGTAGGCGGTTTGATAATTGCTGACAAGGTGTTCGGCACTGGTTCTACAAACTAAACCAACACGAACTTGGCCCCGTGTGTGGAGTAGGTATGGCGTAACCTTACCCAGTTTCGGAAGAAACCCGTACCCCAGCTGAAGGGACGTTTATGGCTTGTAAACAACAAGTATAATTTTGAAATCTTCAAGAGGAGAGTGAATAGGCACTATTTGAGCTTGCGATCCTCGGCTGCATCGGCACTTACCATCAGGTGAGGTGCAGCCAAACGCGCTCAAATTTTTAGTTTAAAAAAAAGTAGGTAACTACATGCCTATTTCATAAAAATCATAGAACCGACAAAAAATGCGAAGCGAAAATTCTAACTCGGATCTACTTACGGTTGTTGCAGAGCTGAATAGGCAGCAGCTGAAGTCGCTGGAGCGCATTCGCCGCGGCACCGCCCGCGCCTTGCCGGAGGCGCAGCGCGACTACGTGTCCAATGGGGAGCCCTACTCCACCACATCACTGTTCTAAGGACTACGTGTTCAATGGGGAGCCCTACTCCACCACATCGCTGTTCTAAGGGCTACGTGTCCGATGGGGAGCCCTACTCCACCACATCGCTGTTCTAAGGACTACGTGTCCAATGGGGAGCCCTACTCCACCACATCGCTGTTCTAAGGACTACGTGTCCAATGGGGAGCCCTACTCCACCACATCGCTGTTCTAAGGGCTACGTGTCCAATGGGGATCCCTACTCCACCACATCGCTGTTCTAAGGGCTACGTGTCCAATGGGGAGCCCTACTCCACCACATCGCTGTTCTAAGGACTACGTGTCCAATGGGGAGCCCTACTCCACCACATCGCTGTTCTAAGGGCTACGTCTCCAATGGAGAGCCCTACTCCACCACATCGCTGTTCTAAGGGCTACGTCTCCAATGGAGAGCCCTACTCCACCACATCGCTGTTTAAGGGCTACGTGTCCAATAGGGAGCCCTACTCCACCACATCGCTGTTCTAAGGACTACGTGTCCCATGCATGGGGAGCCCTACTCCACCTTATCGCTGTTCTAAGGATCTTATAAGTACGCGAGTGATGAAGTCAAAAGACCGCTATGTATTCCCTTTTGTGAACTATGTATGTGTTGGTATTTTTATTTGTAAGTTTACTGTATGCTCTGGTTGACAATAAAGCTAATAGAAGACTGTATAGAACCTTTCAGTCGAAGTGTAGATTTTTTTTTATTCACAATTGGTAAGCCCTTAGCGTCATCTCACCTAATGGTAAGTGATCATGATGCGGGCTTACCAAGATTCCTCACGAACTGGCTATCTTATCTTCAAGCCGGAACACATCAATGTTGTTAAAACTGACATTTGGCGGCCAGACTTAGGTAAGATGGTGGTATCTAGCCAGGCGGGCTTAAAAAATGGCCTACTACCAACCAAACCGAGTCTTATAAGTTGACCCCACCGGAAATCGAACCTTCGACCTCCAGGTGTGAAGCGAATGGACTAACCATTACGCCACGGAGGCGGTTTAAAGATATAATTAAAGCCCAGTCTAATCGAGCGGCATGAAGTAAGCCGAAAAAGATAGCTGAAAATCATAGCCCGACCAAATTGAAGAGGTCAAATTTGAAAAGAGGAATAAAGGCCTACAAATAATGACAAGGCTGGATAATGATAAAATACGTAACAACTAAACATTCATTTTTCTGGTTGGGAGACACTAAGGAAAC
Organism: Coleophora flavipennella; assembly: GCA_947284805.1. Taxonomy (NCBI): domain Eukaryota; kingdom Metazoa; phylum Arthropoda; class Insecta; order Lepidoptera; family Coleophoridae; genus Coleophora; species Coleophora flavipennella. The sequence goes on from OX369262.1 coordinate 18,825,259, forward strand.
GTTGCAAACGCCTAAAAATTCACTTCTTCTAAAAGAAGGCGAAAATGTTGTAAGGATTTCGGAACCTGCCATGTAAGAGTTTAGCACAAATGTAAACTAAAGCAGAACGTAAACTAGCTAAAAATAAAGGGTTTTGTACGACATATTAATACTCTGATTCCTAACCCAAAAAATGGTTTCTAGATAGTTAAAGACTTGAATATTGATAACATCGAAAAATTTAAAAAGTACCTTATTGACCTGTCTTTTCATGATGACTACTCTGAACAAAATCTAAATCAAGCTATTGAAAAAATTTTGACTTGCGCTTCTTTACTACCTGTGTTTCCCTAAAATAAGAATAAAAATGAACAATAAGCAGATAAAGAAAAAAAATATTGTTACGATTTCAATATTAAAAGTGTAAATCACACGAGACCAGATAAATTTAACAGTTCCTATTTAAGCTACTGAAATAATCAGAAAATAACGAATACAAAGTAAATAATTAACAGCAATAACATAAATAAAACTTCATGGCAAATAATTAATGAAAATACTCATTAATGAATTGACTCGTCGCCTATTCTCGCAAATCAATTACTTACTAAAAATGTACCAAAGTGCGAAGAAGATTTTACATTTCGAAAAATTAATCCACACAATTGTAAAAGCTTTTAAGCTGTTGAAACTAAAAAATACTGAAGATCTTTGAGGCATATCTGTTAATTTAATAAAGTCCGTAATTCAAACTTTAGCCCCTTACTGGGCCGATCTATTCAACATTTGTATTGATACTGGAGTTTTTCCGGATCTCTTGAAATTTAGTAAAGTTGTTTCACTCTTCAAGTCCGGAGAAAAGAAAGACCCTAGTAATTATAGGCCTGTTTCTGTGCTACCAGTTTTAAAAATAATACTAAAAATATACTAAAACAAAAGTTGACTCACTTTAACATCAATAAATTGCTCCGTAACCTGCAGTTTGTCTTTACAAAAGGGCGTTCCACAACGGACGCGGGAGTTGAACTTGTCTAAAACATATATGATGCTTTTGATAAATCCCAGAACGCGATAGGGATCTTTTACGACTTGTTAAAGGCATTCGATTGTGTGGAACATAAAACTCTGCTAAAACTGGACCATTACGGTGTTAAAAATAAAAATCTAGATCTTTTAGAAAGGTTGACAAAAAACTGATAAGTCTGACGAAGTAAACGACACTCTTTCAAAAGTACCTATACAATTGGTTTACTATAAATAACTTAGTCTTAAACGCAAAAAAGACCAAATGTATTTAATTCACATTACCTAATGTTATTGAAGTAAACAAAAATGTATACTTAGCGGGTAATGTATTAGAATTTGTAAATCAAAGCGTGTTTCTAGGATTAACATTAGATTAAAAGCTTCAATGGGGCCCGCATATAGAAACGCTAGCAGACAGGCTTAGCTCAGCCGCATTCGCAGTCAAAAAAATCAGGCTCCTTATAGATATAACTAGACACCGCCATGTTAGTATATTTCAGCTACTTTCATGGTATTATGTCTTATGATGGGATACATTTGTGGGGGGGGGGGGGGGGGGGGCATAAGACTGATATAAATACCATGCAAAAAAGAATGGCATGTGGCAGACCTGGTCCCGGGCCCGGGTCTCGCACAGCAGTGATGCGTATATGGAAACCCTTCCAGAATTCAGAACTCCAATACTTCTGAGCTGCCGGAGCCTTTAAGCTATTGAACGCACAGTTCGATGGATCAAATACTACCCTGCTTTTAGTTCTGTAATGCGGGAGGCTTTATAAACGCTATATGCTTATAGATTCCTACCGCTATTCAGATTAGCCTACTTTGCTTTTAGTTCTGTAATGCGAAAAGGCAATATTATGGATATACATTCCTACCGCTATTCAGATTAGCCTACCCTGCTTTTAGTTCTGTAATGCGGGAGGCATTACAAATGCAAATTGTACGCCACCCGGGGGGAGGTGTGGACCTCGCTTTGCGAGGCTCTCCCACTGTATTGTCATCAAACCTAATGGACCTATTATCGCTCGCTCAACTCTAGTACAGTCACAGATTACTTAGTACAAATGAGAATCCTTTTCTCATGTCTCATGATTTAATCTACGGCCGGCGCTACCTCAATTTTTTTCGAAACACTACCATGCGGGAAAACGAGACAAACCATGCCCAATTTTGTGGTTGTAAATAGAGGAAAGAATATTACGCACTCTCCATACAAAAAGAGAATCTTTTTTCCACCTCTGAATATTATCCGATCATCGTTATCATATCAGCCGATGGAAGTCCACTGCTGGACAAAGGCCTCCCTAAAGGATTTCCCCGACGAATGGTTTTTCGTTGTCCGCATTCAGCGGCATTTAAAATTTAATGAAATGTGGCGAATTTTGTTGTTCATGTTGACAGCAGTGACATCAACGTGGAAAATATAAACATTGCAAATAAAATGAAGAGCTTGATTATTAGAAGTAAACACAATAAGAACATATTAAATCTTTTATTTTATTGTCTACTCGATTGTACCGGCGCGCGCGCACGCAAGCACTCGCACCACAGTCAGAGCCACAAAGTTTGGCGCGCACTGTGGCTAGGCCCTTGTGAATGAGGCTTTACATAGCTAGGTACTATAAAGGAACTTCGTATCAGTCGGCCAAATCATCAATTGTTTTTTTTTTATTTTTAAAAATGTTATTTTGTAATCTTTGTTATCTAGAAATCGATAAATACAATACAATAATAGCAAAAATATGTACCCTAAGTACATTTTACATAACTTATTAATATAATCAGTACACTTTTCAATACAGTTGCTTGAAAATTTTTAGGTCGAATTGTATGCCAGTTCACTGTGCGCGAAATTGATTTTACTGCACACGTACTTTTTACTTTGCCACTTTTTAAATTTCTAGCAAATGAAAAATAATAATAACCAAAGATACAGAATCTTCTGCAGAATTTTGAGATAATTCTAAAGAGATTTTACATAACGCTAGTTGGTTAGATTCCTTTGGGTATATCTCTACTGTGAAAGGAGAATAATAATCGATTGATGACGCATGAAGCGCATAGGTCAGCAAGGTCATCTTTTCCAAGGACGTATTATACTTACAATATTATCCCAAGCATTATTGTAATCTATTTATGGTAATATTAAAAAAAACTTACGCATGCGTACTCGTATGTGTGCCTAGCTAACATAAGGCGCGATTTCCGTAAAATTTAGTTGTTTTTTTGGTTGTGAATACGAATTTAATTAAGGAATAGTTAATATATGTGTAATTAATAAAAAAATATTAGTATGTGTTTCAATGTCTGGGAAAAATAAGGTGAGATACTCCGCCGGATTTAAAATAAGCCACAAGTGCCTTAAAATAAACTATGCTTGCCGAAACTTTGATAGTTAGGTATTAAGGTAATATGTACACACCCATTTATTTTGCTTTTCTGTTACGGTCCTTTTTATTATACCTGTTTTCTCACAACTGTATTGAAAAAAATATCGTAATAAACTTTTGCAAAAAATTAACAGTTATAGCGGTACATATACAGGTGTAACAAAATTAGTGTGGGTCCCGTTAACTGGGGGTTCTGTTCATCATACTGAACAACTTTTGTTCTATGATTTTGATGAAATCGCAAAAAAAACTGTTCATACAATTTTGTGCTTTTTTTGTATGGAGGGTCCAATTATTTTTTGTTAATTTATTATGGGTTCCACGGGTCCCACATCAATTTTGTTACACTCTGTTCAAGTATGTACGTAATTAAATAACCTTGACATGGTTTTGCATGTGTTTAAGCAACCGTTTTCCCGCGCGCTATACTAATTTATCTGTGGCCCCCACCCCGCAGTTTCACCCTCTGTTCACACACACACACACGGATGCACAAACCATGTAAGGGTCATTTAAACTGTACTTATTTATACCACTGAATATTTCTTTTAACACACGTACTTATACTATTAAATAGATAATCAAACAAAACTTAACCCTTAATTTGGCAAAATATTTCTGCATCTTTTTTTCAGCTTTGGTGCTTCATCGTAACGAGTAACTCGGGTCACTCCAGTAACTCAAAAAAACGCGGATCTAGATGGCGCTGGTGAGACAAATCATTTCTGGGATAAAAAGTATCCTATATGTTAGCCCGGGCTTTATGGAACCACCATACAAAACTTCATCGAAATCGGTGTGGTAGTTTTTGCGTGATGCGCGAACATACAGACAGACAAACAGACAAAAATTGCAAAAGTTGTTGTTTTGGTCTCTTAACGTTAGTAATGTCCATCACAATTATTATTTTCCAAAAATATTTCATGAACAGACAGGCCCCGTTACAGTTTTATTATTAGATAATATATGTATTTTTTATTTATACTTTACTTAACTTATAATTTTATAATCCTATTAAGATAGATAGATAGATAGATCATTTATTCATTGGCAGTTTAAACATTAAGATATATTTAAGCTCTCGTTTGTGTTCTGGGGCTCCGCAAATGTATTTCAAAGGTTTTTTTTGTAAATAATGACTCCATGTTTAATTTTATTACAAGTTTAATCTATTTTGCGACACTTTTACATTATTTTCTACCAATTTCAATCAATTTGTCAAATGTGAAATTACTTATTTTGGATATTATGACGAATAATCACAACACATCATATTTTTCAGATTATTGACAATAAATGAGCAGACAAAATAAAACCAGGAAAAATATCTGTAACAAAATTAAACTTGGAGTAATAATTCACAAAAATACCTTTAAAATTTGAAATTTCGCGCCAAAACCTAAACGAAGCACCTACCTCGGATATAATGCGTTTTCTAAGTTTTCACTCGACATCAACGCGTAGCCGAGGAACACTTATGAAAGGTTAAAAATACTTTAATAGTCGATTTCCATGTATGTTCGACTCACTAGCGCCATCTAGTTCCCTTAGTTTTTTTAGTTACTGGAGGTACCGTTCTTGCAATTCACGAAGGCGAGCGGACTTTACTCGTGGTTGAACGTGTACATGCACATTGCAGTAGTTTGCGTGTCTGACGGAGATATCAGTTACTTGTGCTTATTGTAAATGCGACATGTACTGTCAACATGTCAAAGCGCTAAGTGATTCATAGCGAAGTAAATTATTTTTATTTTTTCATTAATAGTACAAAAAGCATGTATAAAAAATTGAAAAAGAATACATGAAGTATTTTGATTATGACTTCGAGTTTGTCGTGACAGCGACACAGATGAGTTTGAAAGTGACAGTGACAGTTTCTACGAAGAAGATAAGGTATTGTACCAAATAAATCCAATTATTAACTTAATGAAGTTATTTTTCATTATTTGTCAAAAGTTTTGTCTGAACAATAACTTTGTTAACATTCAATTTTTTTTTTGTAAGATATCAGTATGATTCAACATACTCCTTCTACACATGAAAGTACTAAGGTGCTACTGAAGATACTTGTCTACACATGAACACTGAGGTTCACATTACGCCAATATTATTTGGACCGCAGGTTTAAGAAACTTAAACGAATTATTTTCAAAAAAGCGTCGGTGGCTCAACCGGTAACGACTCGGTACATCTAACCAGAGGTACCGGGTTCAAATCTGGACGGCCAATGTACCAATGAGTTTTTCAAAAACTTACGTACATACTTACCGATTGCTTTAACGGGAAGGAAAACATCGTGAGGAAACCTGCACACGCCTGCGAAGAAACTCGAAGGTTGTGTGTGAAGTCGACCAACCCGCACTGGGCCCGCGTGGTCGACTAAGGCCTAATCGCCCTGATTCAGGGTAGGCTCGAGCCCCTCGGTGGGGACGTATATGAGCTGTAATGATGAAACGAATTATTTTAGATTTGAGCATTTTTATATGGAATCAAAAATGCCATTAGAGGCGTCAAAACACAATCTAAACCAAACACACCAACCTAAAGAACAGTTAAGTACATAAATTCAGTTTAAATTCCGAACCGCTAAAGACATTAAATATCAAAGAAAAATAATATGTGGTAGTTTAAGTTAGGGCTTGTATGTATACACACAGGTAGAGAACGAACGTGACCTGCAGATAAAGTACCCTCAGTTAAATATTGAAGATAGAAAATTTTGCTCAAAGGAAACATTCCTTTATTAAAAAATAAGTAAATTATTATTATTAGTAGTAATTTTATTTCGGACAAAGATCCATCACAAATGCCTTCAATCATTTTTGCAAAATACAATTCAATACACTTTATTGTAAACTGCTTGCCTTAGCCGAGAATGGAACCAGCAAAATATGGGAAAAAACTACAAAATTTATTACAAATTTTGATGCTCACGATTGACCCTTTCCATTGGTTTTATAAAAATACAGGCTTTTTCCCTCACAAGTTGCCAAACAAAACGGTAAGTCTTTGAATGCAGTTTTACATAATAACTACTTTAATAAATATAAGAAAGTTTCCTCCGAGTAACATTTGCTATCTAAATCATTTTATGGTACTTCCAGGTGCGGTATTTTTTTTTAACCTGTATACAAAAAAATACTGGTAACCATAAGTGTGCAGCTCAGCTGAGCCGTTTGCGGGCGACAGGCGCAGTAGCAGCACTGGTGCGCAGCACGTGAGCGGCGTGTCGGGCGTATAAGACAGTTAACACTTTAATTTCTACGGTAGACGTATAATTTAACACTCCTGTTAAAGTAAATACACGGCCACAACACGATTCCCTAACTCTTAATTACAGCCTGTAGGGTCTACCGCCAGGCCCTATGCCTATGACCCTCTCGAGCGGTCTGCCGCGCCCCCGGCCGGGGGCTTGCCTACTGGCTGGCTCGTTCACATCGGCGCAGGCCCCACGAGGGGATACATTTATAGTTGAGCTGCTTTCTAAATCGAAGCAGGGATCGTTGAGGTAGGAACCAGATATGAAGTCGTCGTAAATGGGGCCCCGGTTTGGGGGACGGTGGAAGTGTTTTGGGGGGCGGGGGCCCTGGTTTGTGGGCACGCGGGGCCCGTGCAGCCCCACGTCGCGTGTGGGGAACTCTTCGTAGCTGCTGCTCTCGTAGCGGCGGTGCGCGTAGTCGTCTAACTCTGCTGATAGCTGTAAGAGAATAGATGTTCTGATATTTAAACCGACTTTGAAAAAAAGAGGAGGTTCTCAGTTTGACTATACCTATGCTTTTATACCAGATTTATAGTTGTTGCTGTCTCACATCTACAAACGACTGTACTGATAGTATTTCCTTATTAGTACCTATAGTACGTTCAAATTTAATTTATTTACGCAAGCTCACTAGGGCACATTAGAAGACCAACGCTGTGGCTCTGGCTGCAGCACATGCTGAAACTGTGGCTCTGGTTGCAGCACTTGCTGAAACTGTGGCTCTGGTTGCAGCACTTGCTGAAACTGTGGCTCTGGCTGCAGCACATGCTGAAACTGTGGCTCTGGCTGCAGCACTTGCTGAAACTGTGGCTCTGGTTGCAGCACTTGCTGAAACTGTGGCTCTGGCTGCAGCACATGCTGAAACTGTGGCTCTGGCTGCAGCACTTGCTGAAACTGTGGCTCTGGTTGCAGCACTTGCTAAAACTGTGGCTCTGGCTTCAGCACATGCTGAAACTGTAGCTCTGGCTGCAGCACATGCTGAAACTGTAGCTCTGGCTGCAACACTTGCTGAAACTGTGGCTCTGGCTGCAGCACATGCTGAAACTGTGGCTCTGGCTGCAGCACATGCTGAAACTGTGGCTCTGGCTGCAGTACATGCTGAAACTGTGGCTCTGGCTGCAGCACATGCTGAAACTGTGGCTCTGGCGGCAGCACATGCTGAAACTGTGGCTCTGGCTGCAGCACTTGCTGAAACTGTGGCTCTGGCTGCAGCACTTGCTGAAACTGTGGCTCTGGCTGCAGCACATGCTGAAACTGTGGCTCTGGCTGCAGCAATTGCTGAAACTGTGGCTCTGGCTGCAGCACTTGCTGAAACTGTGGCTCTGGCTGCAGCACATGCTGAAACTGTGGCTCTGGCTGCAGCACATGCTGAAACTGTGGCTCTGGCTGCAGCACATGCTGAAACTGTGGCTCTGGCTGCAGCACATGCTGAAACTGTGGCTCTGGCTGCAGCACTTGCTGAAACGGGTCCTGTTTTGCAACACACTACAGCGCAACGCACGCCTACTACCTCCTTCACGTGGCGAGATTACAATCAGCACAGATTTGATTGATTTGAATATTTTATTATTTGATTTGAATTACATTTTGTATTTTTTTTTTGTTTTTGTAGTACGCTAGGTAGGTTGTTGATGTTTGGTTTCATATTTGCATTTTTAGGGTTCCGTCTGTCACAGTTAAATTGCTCGGAAACTACTGGACCGATTGAGTTGAAATTTGTTACACATATTTAAGTCGGTGACTCAAAGACGGAAGTGTAACGTAAATTAATTAATTCTAAACATGGGGCCACTTTTAGAGGGCTAATTAGAATTTGTTTTTTAAGTTTTTTTGAAAAAGTGTGGCATATTAAATGAAAGGTCTTGTCGAGATCCACAAATATAAATAATAATAATTTTATAATTTTAAGACAAAAAGTTTTAAAGTTATAAAAGAAAATTGAGCATTCCCCCCTTCCCCTAATTCTATATGAGGTTGAATCCATAGATTATAGGAAAATCTATGAGAAAATCTCAAGTCATTCCGTTCTTACAAGAAAAATGAAATTACTTAGTCCAGAATAAGTAGACCACTACTTACCTAGAGCAAAGTGTGTACTGAGAGGTCTTGTTCTTTTGGTAGCGAAAGTTTTGGTGCGGAACCCTATTTGTGTGACCCCGAGTCTCACTTGGCCTGTTTTTTCGCTTTGTGTACATGTGTCTTGTTACTTTCGATCGACGAAGGAGTGCAGATAAGGTATTGTCACGGCGAAAATAAACGAAGTTGAGAGTTTAATGGGGATCGATTGTCTTTTAATAGAGTGTAACAACCAAAAAAATAGGTCCAGTGGTCTAGTTCCCAAACTACTTGACAGATTTTGGTAAAATTAGGGATAAAGCAATTTAGTTGTTAGGGGGTGGGGACACTCGACTCCAACAAAATTTAGTCTATGTTTTGGAAAACGGAACCCTAAATTATAAAATGGTCTTAGAAGACTCACAACTATTTTTGAAGCTCTAACCAAAGATACCCCACACGACTGGGTTTGACGAGAAAAAAAAATCATCCCCACTTTACTTGTACCCTTAAAAAGTTTTTTTTTCCCAATTTTTTTGACAGTTCTTTCCGCGTTATTATTATATATATCTTTGCCAAATTTCAGCTCTTAACTACTAATAGTCTAGGAGCTAGGCCGCGGACAGGCAGACGGACAGACGGACAGACAGACATGACGAAACTATAAGGGTGCCTTGTTGTACTACAGAACCCTAAAAAAGGGGAATTTTGGTTTTTATTCTGTTGTAAAAACCACACATACAAGCGTATAATGCTAACCCTAAAATAAAACAACAATTAATAAAAATTAGCCAAGTGTGAGTCGTGCTCGCGCTAAGGATCCCGATTTGAATGAAAAAAATAACAATTGAAGAACGATCCACAACCTTGGGTGACAGTTACGGCTCAACCTCCCCAGTCTCGACGATTGCCCCCCGTGTAGACGTCTCCGTTGGATTGTTGAGAGCAATGACTTCCATATTACTGGCGCAAGGACCCGGCCAACGCGCGCGACTAATGCTCCTAGCGAATTGGTGCGAAAATCTAAAGTTTCGCACACTCGCGACTCAGTCGTCTGCGGGATATTGTACAGTGCGGTGGAAAGATATTCCATATAAAAGTACCTTATTGTGTTTTTAGAGGCTGTAAAAATCATGAAAGGCTAAAACGAAACATGGAATATCGTTTCATCGTTAACTAACCTTACATTGTATTTTTTCTTGTAAACAAATTAAATAAACGCATTTTTAAAGCGGCAATTCTACCAAGGTCCTTTTAGCGCGGCACTGACGTTAACGCTCGCCAACGCTAGTTCGTACGACTTATGTCAGATGGCGCTACTTTTTGCTTGTATGAAGATAATGTGAGTAAAATATGGAGACGGGTGGATCCTTCTGTCCAAATCTGTGGTTGAGAGTGTGGTGGTGTGGTAGTGTGGCAGACCTGGTCCCGGGCTCGCGTCTCGCACAGCAGCGTGTGCAGCAGGCCCGCGTGCCTCCTCACGCACGCGCACAGCGCCGCGCCGGACAGGGCGGCCGGCGGGAGCGGGGGCGCCTCGTCCAGCTCGCGAGCTGCGGGCAACATAAGCACACCCTGGACACTTCATACAGAAATTCGGGCCAGAAATGACATTTTAAAAATCGAATGACGGAACAAACAAAATGACGGCGAAATCCTATACGTTCGACAGCCAAACTGTAACCAATTTATATCAATCTGGGTGACGAGGGGGTGAGGTCGCAATCTAGAGAGCGGCAGGGAGTGTCCATACTGTATGTTAATACTAAGTAAAACATAAGTGTAAAAGCATCGCCTATGTATTTGGCCAAAGAGAATGACATGTAACAGACGCGACAGTTCTAAAAAGAGTTATTTTTAATGGTGGATTCAAACGTGTCATGTGATAAAAAGATGTACCATGTGTCATGCGGATGTCAAAACATAATTTTAAAAAAAATAACTAAATAATTTTAAATCCCCAGAGTAGAGGGAAATGAGAAATGAAAGATAAATTTTAAAAAAGCCAAGAAAATTCATTGGGAGACTGCCATTGCCCTCTATATATATATATATATATATATATACTAGCTGTCCCGGCGAACTTCGTTCCACCTTACACTACATTACCCTACCCTACCCTACACTACACTATCCTACCCTACCCTACACACACTACACTACACTACCCTACCCTACCCTACACTACACTAAACTACCCTACACTACACTACACTAAACTACCCTACACTACACTAGCCTACCCTAAAACCAATTATTTTTTGACTGATATTTTATTTTTTGATTATTTTATTTTGATTCCAAGCATTTTCATATTTATTCACCTTTTAAACCTTCTCTGGACTTCAACAAATAATTCAATACCAAAATTAGCCAAATCGGTCCAGCCGTTCTCGAGTTTTAGCGAGACTAACGAACAGCATATATATAGCAATTTACATTGATCAAAACTACACATATTTGCATACTGAATTAGTCACACTCATAAAACTGCGTCATCATCATCATCATCATTATTAAGAGGGCCCAGCCCTCTGTCGTTGCAGCATACCATAACTGCGTATATTCAATTTATTTCAGAGTAGAGAATGGCAGTCCCCGACGGATTTTCGTAAATTTATATTTCGTTCCTTATTTCCCTCTAGTCGGGGGACTTTAAATAAGTTATATAATTAATTGTCGCAGGCTTTAAAAAAAATATTAAAATAAATAATATATTTTTTATTTAATTTTCATTTAAGTCCGAAATCAGGCATGAATCATTAACTAAAGTAACTTAAGATTCATAGAATGTTAGTAACAATGTGCTCAAAACCATGTTAGTATTTCCTAACCCAGAACCTTATAATCAAGTTTTTTTTTATTCATAATTGGTAAGCCCTTGGCATCATCTCACCTGATGGTAAGTGAAGATGATGCCGAAGATGGAAGCGGGCGTACCAAGATTTCCCAACGCAATGGAGAACTGGCTATCTTATCTTCAGGCCGGAACACATCAATGTTACTAACACTAATGTTTGGCGGCAAGACTTAGATAAGATGGTGGTAGCTAGCCAGGCGGGCTTAGAAAATGTCCTACCACCAACCAAACCGAGTCTTTCAAGTTGACCCCACCGGGAATCGAACCCGCGACCTCCTGGTGTGAAGCGAATGGACTAACCATTACGCTACGGAAGCGGTTAAAATTATCACAACACAACATAGGTAAGAACGTAACTGACTGTGAAACCGTGCTACAGGACCACCACAGAAGTGGAGAGCCTGCAGCAGCGACTCACACACGAGCAGTCGCGCCACGCGGCACGCGCGCGGCGCACCAGGGACGCGCATCTCTTCCGCACTGTAGTGCAGAAGCAGTCAACGCGTGCTTCAGCGAACATCCCTGATGCGCTACGGAAACGAGGCAGCCCCAACAACACCCGAAACGCGTTGTTATATTGGCAAACAAGGGCGCTGTACGTTTCTTGCGTACAATGAGGTGCAATATGCACGTATTAACGTTAATTTTACTCCATCGGAGCAACGTGCAAACCGGCGAGCTATCATATTTGCTCTAACCGACAGCGCCCTTCGCTGAGGTCGGCAGAGAGCGAATGTCCCAGGTATTTAAACTTATACACCCTAGCCATTGGGACTCCACATAAGTTGACTGGGGGCGCAGAAATATAGGAATAATCTGAAATGTTTATTGCTGATTTTTGTATAACACACACACACACACACACACAAACACACACCATGACGCTGGTGCTGGGTACACAAGGTGCTGTTGTGTTATTACAATAAAAAAAGATATGTCTTTATCCATGACGCTGGTGCTGGGCACCCAAGGTGCTGTTGTGTTGTGAAAATAAGTAAGGATAGGTATATCCATGACGCTGGTGCTGGGCACTGTTGTGTATCATTAATTTTATAATTGTTAAATGAGGGTAACCGAATAAAGGCAGTTCATGTCAAGCTATCGTGTTGTTTGCTTCATGGTGACAGCGGTGCTATGAATTAAATAATTTTAGTGGTTTTCGGTTACAATTTTATCAAAAAAGCGATATTAAAGTGTTTTATATTCACACCAACAATCGTTATACAATGGAACATGCACGGCCGCCAGCGGAATTGTCACTATCGGGTGGTCCAGCGGAGCGCGCCGACACGTGGCGCAAGTGGCTAAGACAATTCCAGGTATTTCTGAAGGCATCCGGAGTGCATAAAGAATCAGAGGACGTGCAGGCAAGTTTGTTAATAAATTTAGTCGGGCCTGATGGCTATGATGTGTATTCGACATTCAAATTTTCTGATGAGAAAAGTTGGTGAGAAAATCAGCAAATTGATTGAGAAATTCAATGAGCACTTTGGTACCAAGGTCAACACAACAGGCACCCAAGGTGCTGTTGTGTTGTGACAATAAGTAAGGATATGTCTATCCATGACGCTGGTGCTGGGCACCCAAGGTGCTGTTGTGTTGTGACAATAAGTAAGGATAGGTCTGTCCATGACGCTGGTGCTGGGCACCCAAGGTGCTGTTGTGTTGTGACAATAAGTAAGGATATGTCTATCCATGACGCTGGTGCTGGGCACCCAAGGTGCTGTTGTGTTGTGACAATAAGTAAGGATATGTCTATCCATGACGCTGGTGCTGGGCACCCAAGGTGCTGTTGTGTTGTGACAATAAGTAAGGATAGGTCTGTCCATGACGCTGGTGCTGGGCACCCAAGGTGCTGTTGTGTTGTGACAATAAGTAAGGATATGTCTATCCATGACGCTGGTGCTGGGTACTCACTGGCGCTGAGGTCGACCTCGGAGGAGTGCTCGCGGCAGTGCGCGCCGCGCGTGAACTCGCACATGCTGCGCGACACACAGCCGTGCCAACACTGCGCACACAACAACTTGTTGTAGTGAGACAAGTTCCTTCTTACTTACGAGTAGATAGATATAAAAATCATTTTTTTTTAATTACAATTGGTAAACCCTTGACAACATCTCACCTGGTGGTAAGTGACCATGTTGCCGAAGCCATCTTCCATAAGCGGGCTTACCAAGATTCCCCAACGCAATGGGGAACTGGCTATCTTATCTTCATGCCGGAACACACCAATGATATCAACATTGATATTTGGCGGCAAGACTTAGATAAGATGATGGTGATCACTGTGGTGGTAATTTTCTTTTGTTGCACATTTGTAACCTAATTTCACGTCAATTTAGAGCCCTAACAAGTAACTAGTATCTCATGTGTGCCCTAACCTTAACTAACCATTTTGAACTTCAGTATATACAGGATGTAAAAAGACCACTCCCGGAAACTTAAACTGAGGTTTTTACTCATCATACTGAACAACTTTCTCAAAGGAACCCATACTGGATTCTCGAAAAAAATTTTCGACATCCCATACAAAATTGGCCGATTAGCTGGCTGATTTGTATGAGAAGTCAAAAAATTTTTTCGAGAATTCAGTATAGGTTCCTTGGAGAAAGTTGTTCAGTATGATGAGTAGAAGCCGCATGCGTGCAGTTAAAGTGCGCACAAGAACTGCACGACCTCATTCCCCCAGCTCGATTCCACCTTGGGTCAATAAGACGCAGGGAGAGGTTCCAGCCCTTTGTTGTTGATATTCGCGTATACGCACGAAGCGTTACGCTTCCTCATTTATTATGCGGACAGCGATGGAGTAGAACTCCTTGCCTGCGTCTGTGTTTCCCGACTCCTACTATTTGGGGATCTTCAAGGCAAGAGTGAATAGGCATTATTTGAGTTTGCGTGTACCATCCTCGACTGTAGGGAATGGACTAGATCGTGATGCGTTTATGGGATTTGAGGGGTAAATGACAATACGGATTACGTGAGACACCCAGGTACGTAGGGGTGGGCCTGTGTGACCACAGCGCGATGGCTGGCTACTGACTGCTGACTAGTAGTGTTACACTTGCTTTAAAAGGCAAGAGTGAAGACATATAGTTAGATGTACATAGGTGCACCCCTAGGTATATACAGGTTAGTTTATTGGTCCTAATATAATGGTACAGATGGCGCTGTATTACAAAGGTAAGTACAATGTTTATTTTATTTATTTAAATTGGGTAGGGTTTAGTTTTAAGTTCTAAATTACAGGTTTTAGGTATAGATATGTCGTCTACATCGACTATATCGTCACTTACCATCAGGTGAGAAGTAGTCAAGTCAAACGCACACAAATTTTTAATAAAAAAAAAGATGGTAAAGACGTAGACAGTGCATAAAATGGGATCAGGTCCCAACTTGAGAAGAGTTGTAAAAGGTAGGAATCAATGGGAATCGCCAGAGGAGTCCTTTGCCAGGAGGCACACTGAACTCCGAGATATATTATTATCCAAAAAAAAGAGAGGAAGCAATAATAATAAATCATAAAAACGTACTTTATGATAAACGGGCTATTGAAATTAAAAACAACAAAACATACAAAAAGTAAGTTGGTAAAAATATAAAACTAGCTTTTTTATGTAGTTTCAAAATTAACTTCCAATACAATATTGTTATCAAATATTCGAGGATTTGCGCTGTTTTTTTTAAATATTGACAGCTTCTGTGAAAAGCAAGTGACGATGACTGACCCGAGGTCACTCCAGGAAGTCGTCGGCAACCTACGGGGGCTACTGGGCTTCTTGGAGGAGCTGGGCTGGCAGTGATGCCGGCCAATCACGCAAAATGGGCGCAGCGGTCGCCTGGTTGCGGAAATCAGCCCGCCCCTAACTTCAACTTCAGTTTCACGAGCAGTTTTTTTCTTATTACTTGTACTGGGCTAACACAAGCGGTGTGTACAGTGACACTAATGAGATTAATCAAGAATAGAGATATCTGTCCTGTATTTGGTCAAGGGCGTACTGTATACAGTGTATACTGCGTCTTACTGTGGTTTGGTAATATATTTTGACTGACTCGGTGGCTCAGTGGTTAGTGCCCTTGACTACTGATCCGAGGGTTGTGGGTTCGATCCCCACCCAGGGCAAGCATTTGTGTGATGAGCAGATTTGTTTGCTCTGTGTCTGGGTGTTAAATATATCTATATATGTATGTATTTAAACGTATATAAGTATGTATATCAGTCTCTGGTAACCCATAACACAGGGAATCCTACTTTGGGGCCAGATGACTATGTGTGATTTGTCCGAGAATATTTATTTATTTATTTTATTTATATATTATTGAATTTATGTAGTAATTATTTTATAATTTATTTATATATGCGTATATATAAGTACTAGTGGGTGCTCGCGGCTTCGCCCGCGCAGTTCCCGTTTTTTGGTGTTCTCGTGGGAATTCCCGAAATCCTTTCTTAGCGGATGCCTACGTCATTACATCTACCTGCATGCCAAATTTCAGCCCGATCCGTGTGGTTTCTACAGATTGGCGATACGAAAGCTTAAGGAAAAGAGTCGCTTAGATCTGAGACACAGATGAGATACTAGTTACTAATCTGAGGGCCCTGGTAGGCGCACGATAAACAATACTATTGATGAGGTCGGGACAATCAATGTAATTGTAAAAAAATTCGTACAAAAACTATTGCTTTAGTTGAACACGACGTTGTTTTTTAGACATAACATTTAACTTCTTAATCAATTCTCATAATTATTGCAACGGCGACGGCGAAGAGATCCTACCCTTAATGGCTTGTACACTATTAGAAAACAACCCTTGCGTGGAGTCCCACTCCTCGGCCGTGGACACCAGCATTCCGGGGCTCAGCTCAGGCTGCAGTGAGAAGCTGTGGCGTAGCTACGTACGTTGTGGAGCCAGTCGTCCTGGTGTGCGAGAGGCTCGTGAAGCCACTCCTCGGCCGTGGACACCAGCACTCCGGGGCTCAGCTCAGGCTGCAGTGAGAAGCTGTGGCGTAGCTACGTACGTTGTGGAGCCAGTCGTCCTGGTGTGCGAGAGGCTCGTGAAGCCACTCCTCGGCCGTGGACACCAGCACTCCGGGGCTCAGCTCAGGCTGCAGTGAGAAGCTGTGGCGTAGCTACGTACGTTGTCGAGCCAGTCGTCCTGGTGTGCGAGAGGCTCGTGAAGCCACTCCTCGGCCGTGGACACCAGCACTCCGGGGCTCAGCTCAGGCTGCAGTGAGAAGCTGTGGCGTAGCTACGTACGTTGTGGAGCCAGTCGTCCTGGTGTGCGAGAGGCTCGTGAAGCCACTCCTCGGCCGTGGACTCCAGCACTCCGGGGCTCAGCTCAGGCTGCAGTGAGAAGCTGTGGCGTAGCTACGTACGTTGTGAAGCCAGTCGTCCTGGTGTGCGAGAGGCTCGTGAAGCCACTCCTCGGCCGTGGACACCAGCACTCCGGGGCTCAGCTCAGGCTGCAGTGAGAAGCTGTGGCGTAGCTACGTACGTTGTGGAGCCAGTCGTCCTGGTGTGCGAGAGGCTCGTGAAGCCACTCCTCGGCCGTGGACACCAGCACTCCGGGGCTCAGCTCAGGCTGCAGTGAGAAGCTGTGGCGTAGCTACGTACGTTGTCGAGCCAGTCGTCCTGGTGTGCGAGAGGCTCGTGAAGCCACTCCTCGGCCGTGGACACCAGCACTCCGGGGCTCAGCTCAGGCTGCAGTGAGAAGCTGTGGCGTAGCTACGTACGTTGTGGAGCCAGTCGTCCTGGTGTGCGAGAGGCTCGTGAAGCCACTCCTCGGCCGTGGACACCAGCACTCCGGGGCTCAGCTCAGGCTGCAGTGAGAAGCTGTGGCGTAGCTACGTACGTTGTCGAGCCAGTCGTCCTGGTGTGCGAGAGGCTCGTGAAGCCACTCCTCGGCCGTGGACACCAGCACTCCGGGGCTCAGCTCAGGCTGCAGTGAGAAGCTGTGGCGTAGCTACGTACGTTGTCGAGCCAGTCGTCCTGGTGTGCGAGAGGCTCGTGAAGCCACTCCTCGGCGGTGGACACCAGCACTTCGGGGCTCAACGCCGGCTCCAGCTGTCGAGGGTCATCTGCAAATATTCATATTATTGGTAAGGTTTGGTGATACTCCATACAGGCATTGATATACAGAGGTACGAGGTGATAAACTCCATCCAATTTGGAACAAAAAAAAAGTCTAACTAGAGGTCAGAAATAAACGGTTCTAAAGTTAAAGCCCATTTAATTTTAAAATTTTGTATGAAAAACACATTTGTTTAAATGTTTTGTGTGGACACTACAGATTCCGTGCAAAATACGGTAAAATCTTCGTGATTTATCAGCTTTTCAACAGAACAAAAAAGTTAAAAAAATACAAATTAGTTGCAACAAAAAACAATGATTGTTGTTGAGGCACCCTCAAGTCCCATACAAATTTTCAACTCATTGTTTTAAAAAAATCGCTCATCACCAATTTTTTTTCATTTTTCACAAAAATTACCGATCAGCTATAATCTTTATATCAGTCGAAGGACACCCACTGCTGGACAAAGGCTCCCCCAAAGGATTTTCACGATGACTGGTCCTGCGCTGCTCGCATCCAGCGGCTTCCCGCGACTTTCACCAGGTTGTCGATGGGATTTCCTACGTCTTCCGGTGCGCGGCCGCCACTCGAGAATTACTACCCCAACAGCCATCTGTTCTACGAGCTATGTGGAATTCAATTCAATATATTTATTCAACTGCTTATACCGATTGCTTTAACGGTGAAGGAAAACATCGTGAGGAAACCTGCACACGCCTGCGAAGAAACTCGAAGGTTGTGTGTGAAGTTGACCAACCCGCACTGGGCCCGCGTGGTCGACTAAGGCCTAATCGCCCTGATTCAGGGTAGGCTCGAGCCCCTCGGTGGGGACGTATATGAGCTGTAATGATGATATTTATTCAAAATAGGTGCAAATTACACTCTTTCTGATAGTCATAAAATAATAATAACAATGTCATTTGTGAATAATTAAGAAATAAACAATAATTAGTTAATAACGTCAAAATTAAATCCTTGATATAAACCAGATTATGTCATCAGAACATGAAAACAATATGACACGAAAAGTTATACATAAAAATAATTGAATGCGTTTAACAAGAGTAGGCCAGTTCACACGGACAGCACCCGGTCACGAGTATAACGCGAGTCAGCCATCGCTCCCATCAACCATCTTAGAGGGAAAGGAACGACCCGCCCACTGCAATTCCGTGAGCTATGTATGTTACCTTGGTTCTCCTACGGATCTCCTCGTTTTTGTTTCGATCGTGGAGGGAAACTCCGAGATGCTTTAGTATCTTCATAATAGAGGTTCAAATATGAAATTGCCGATTCAGTTTTTGAAGTTGAATGCCAAATTTTATTTAAAAAAATATATTGTTTTTTTCTTATTATCCTTATGGTGACGCCACTTATGGTCTATTAGAAAATGGTGGCATGTCTTTCATGTTCCAATCTCCTGAGCTACGTAGCATTAAACGGTACAAAGGCGTTTAGTCTTAGTGGTCAGATGGGGCAATTTTTAAGGCTAGTTAATTTTCTTGAAATTCCTGATAGTGATGAAATCTTACGCGGGGTATTCTCAAATATGACATTAGTAACGAAGAAACTGCTGCGATAGCCCTTAAGCTTTAAAATAAAAAAGTGTATTTTTTGCCTTTAAAAATGGTGATATAATGAGTTGAAAATAACCGTCTTCATAGGTTTAAAGCCACCATGCTCTCAAAATATCTAAACAATAGGCATACATTTACCAGTTTTTAATTTCTAATAGCCTAATGCTATTGTGAGAATAAACTTTGTTTGAATGACTATTTTTAACTGACTTCAAAAAAAGGAGGAGGTTCTATGTTCAACTGTTTTTTTTTTAATTCTTAATATTAATTTTATTTTTTTTCAAAATTAGGCCGGTCAGGCAGGAGCTCGATATCGCGACATGATAACAAGGTTTTTTCTAGCCGAATTAAAGGGATATCGATGTGGAAGCAATGTGGTTTCAAGACGGGGCCACTTGCCACACAGCCGGAGAAACCATGAAATTACTGCATGAAACATTTCCTAGTCGTGTGATCTCTCGATTCGGTAATCAGAATTGCCCCCCCTAGATCTTGCGATTTAACGCCTTTAGACTTCTTTTTATGGGGTTATTTAAAGTCTCAAGTCTATGCCAATAAGCCCGCAACCACTCATGCTTTAAAAGAGCAAATTCGACGATGCATCGGAAAAATTCAGCCGCATCTATGCAAAATGGTCATAGAAAATTTTGAAAAAAGAGTGCGTATGTACCAGCAAAGCCTAGGAGGACATTTGCTGACGTATTATTCAAAAAATAACCCAATTTTTTGTATTTCAAGATTTTATATACAAATATATAGTAACGAAAAAAAATATGTTTTTCATCAATTTCAAATTTTGCGTCCTTTTTGGGACATCCTTTATAAACGAGAAAGGCGAAATTGACAAACAATATAAATAATAGCGTGATGAATGTGGCGGAATGCGGCCGCGTCGCTGTGAACATTCCCGAGGCGCAGCAGGAGCGCGGCTGCCCCATTGGCACCCCGAGCGCGTTGTTCACTATCATTGTTATACTAGCTTTTGCGCGCGACTTCGCCCGCGTAGACATCGTTCTTATCACTGTCCTTCAGGGTGAGTGGAGCGTGGACATTAGTTTTCTCCAGATCCCTCAGGAACCATACCGGGCTATTCTAATAAATAGTCTGACACTTCCCACCCCCTCAACCAATTCTATACAAAAAACATACTAGCTCGCATTCGCCAAGTGTCTGGAACGTAATGTGCGATAAGAAACTTCGTTCCAATAAAATAACAAAAGCAATCACCTTCAGTCCAGCCCCTGTTCGTGTCCCACCGCTCCCTGCCCCGGCTGTGTGACGACCACTGCACCGCGCCGCTACCTGCCCTTTGCTGACAGTCATCAGGACACACCAACAATGTATGCCCACCCTTCTGACCTAGCTGGCCGATAGCAGCCCGAAACAGCTCTGATTCTCCCACTGGCTTTGTTGGCTCTTGATGTGTGGCAGTGGGCCAGATTAAATCTACGTCGTTCACTGCCTTGACTGGCTGTTGATGACTGTCATCCGGCCACACCAACTTTTTAGGCCTAACTTTCGGACCTTGCTGCATAGCAGCCCATACTAGCTTTGATTCTCCATCTGGTTTTTCTGGTTCTTGATAAGTGGCAGTAGGCCAGTTTACGTCCATGTCATCACCTTCCTTGGCAGGCTGTTGCTGCCTGGCGGCAGGCCAGATGAGCTCGTTGCCTTGCCACACTACAGGCTCAGGCCAGGATGTGGGGGACTGCGGCCATATTTGATCTTCTTTGGACCATACCTGAGTAACAATGTCTTCAAGTTAAACGTTAAAAAACATTTTGAATCTTTTCAGTGAAATAAAGCGCTTTCTGTTAATTGATCGGAATATGAAGTCACTTATTTTGGAGTTCCGTATTCCCTACGAGGGCCCCTAATGAAACGGTTCTGTCCGTATATCCATCTGTATGAAGTTTGCTACATAAAAGGTATGGATCTAGATCTCATCCTGTGCCTCCTGTAACTCCCAGCCGGCTTTGGCATGAGATGATTATGACGATGACTAACATCAGATCAGCCAAAAGATGTCCATTGCTTCAAACAACAACAAAAATCAAACATGCTTGGTAGACACACATGCTGCTTGCCACAGCTCTCCTGCCAGTCTAACTAACAAACTAACCTTGTCCCGGGTGCAGGCCAGCTGGTACTCTCGCGTGGGTGACCCCAGCTCTGGTTCAAACACTTGCCGCTTGCCACAGCTCTCCTGCCAGTCTAACTAACAAACTAACCTTGTCCCGGGTGCAGGCCAGCTGGTACTCTCGCGTGGGTGACCACAGCTCTGGTTCAAACACTTGCTGCTTGCCACAGCTCTCCTGCCAGTCTAACTTACAAACTAACCTTGTCCCGGGTGCAGGCCAGCTGATACTCTCGCGTGGGTGACCACAGCTCTGGTTCAAACACTTGCTGCTTGCCACAGCTCTCCTGCCAGTCTAACTTACAAACTAACCTTGTCCCGGGTGCAGGCCAGCTGGTACTCTCGCGTGGGTGACCCCAGCTCTGGTTCAAACACTTGCTGCTTGCCACAGCTCTCCTGCCAGTCTAACTTACAAACTAACCTTGTCCCGGGTGCAGGCCAGCTGGTACTCTCGCGTGGGTGACCCCAGCTCTGGTTCAAACACTTGCTGCTTGCCACAGCTCTCCTGTCAGTCTAACTAACAAACTAACCTTGTCCCGGGTGCAGGCCAGCTGGTACTCTCGCGTGGGTGACCCCAGCTCTGGTTCAAACACTTGCTGCTTGCCACAGCTCTCCTGCCAGTCTAACTAACAAACTAACCTTGTCCCGGGTGCAGGCCAGCTGGTACTCTCGCGTGGGTGACCCCAGCTCTGGTTCAAACACTTGCTGCTTGCCACAGCTCTCCTGTCAGTCTAACTAACAAACTAACCTTGTCCCGGGTGCAGGCCAGCTGGTACTCTCGCGTGGGTGACCCCAGCTCTGGTTCAAACACTTGCCGCTTGCCACAGCTCTCCTGTCAGTCTAACTAACAAACTAACCTTGTCCCGGGTGCAGGCCAGCTGGTACTCTCGCGTGGGTGACCCCAGCTCTGGTTCAAACACTTGCTGCTTACCACAGCTCTCCTGCCAGTCTAACTAACAAACTAACCTTGTCCCGGGTGCAGGCCAGCTGGTACTCTCGCGTGGGTGACCCCAGCTCTGGTTCAAACACTTGCTGCTTGCCACAGCTCTCCTGTCAGTCTAACTAACAAACTAACCTTGTCCCGGGTGCAGGCCAGCTGGTACTCTCGCGTGGGTGACCCCAGCTCTGGTTCAAACACTTGCTGCTTGCCACAGCTCTCCTGCCAGTCTAACTAACAAACTAACCTTGTCCCGGGTGCAGGCCAGCTGGTACTCTCGCGTGGGTGACCCCAGCTCTGGTTCAAACACTTGCTGCTTGCCACAGCTCTCCTGTCAGTCTAACTAACAAACTAACCTTGTCCCGGGTGCAGGCCAGCTGGTACTCTCGCGTGGGTGACCCCAGCTCTGGTTCAAACACTTGCTGCTTGCCACAGCTCTCCTGTCAGTCTAACTAACAAACTAACCTTGTCCCGGGTGCAGGCCAGCTGGTACTCTCGCGTGGGTGACCCCAGCTCTGGTTCAAACACTTGCTGCTTGCCACAGCTCTCCTGTCAGTCTAACTAACAAACTAACCTTGTCCCGGGTGCAGGCCAGCTGGTACTCTCGCGTGGGTGACCCCAGCTCTGGTTCAAACACTTGCTGCTTGCCACAGCTCTCCTGTCAGTCTAACTAACAAACTAACCTTGTCCCGGGTGCAGGCCAGCTGGTACTCTCGCGTGGGTGACCACAGCTCTGGTTCAAACACTTGCTGCTTGCCACAGCTCTCCTGCCAGTTTAACTAACAAACTAACCTTGTCCCGGGTGCAGGCCAGCTGATACTCTCGCGTGGGTGACCACAGCTCTGGTTCAAACACTTGCTGCTTGCCACAGCTCTCCTGCGAGAACTCCTCTGACCACATCTGAAACAAATTACATTTTTACAATGAGTTTCTCTACCTCCAGAGGGATATTCTGTGTGTCACGTAGATGGCCCTACGTAAAGTTTGCCTTACGGCATACTCCTCCGTATACTTTGCTGTAGTAAGAGTGAGACAAATATGGTGTAATTTTCACAATATTTATTTTCTCAGCTACGTCTTGTCATGACTCCACTTCTCCATCGAGCCGTGAAAACATAATTACCTCGAGATTTTCTTATTCAGAGGCAAATCACAAAATTGTTTAAACCTAATTAATTGTTCGTTTTAAATTTACAATAATATAATCTGAAATAATAGAAGTCGTTTTAGGCACTTTTAAAAACCATATAGATTAATAAATCGGCCAAATTCGATTCAGACTCCCACACTAAGGGTTCCATAGCATCGTATAATTTTTAATACTAGATACTTTATAAATACTTTTTTAAAAAAACACGTTTCTTGTATGGGGCCCCCCGGTAATTTTTAATTTTGTTTTATTTTTTTCATTTGTTGTTACAGCGGCAATATAATAACTGTAAATAAATAATTACAACTGTCTACCTATTACGGTTCATGGAATACGGTCCGCTGCCATGAGGTAATGAAAACGTGTTAAAAATACTCCATCTCACCATTTAGGGGTGAAATGTTAAGTGTTTCATTGTAATAGTCTACATCGCTATGTTCCAAACTATCTTCAGTGCTTTAAGCTATACATTGTCTGTCAGTCCCACGGGGGACTTTGTAAGCCTGCTTCTATCTTCAGCATCATCGTCACTTACCATCAGGTGATATGATGCCATGGGCTTACCAATTGTGAATTAAAAAAAACGTGTGGCACTCGGGGACTGCCGCGGTAAAGCTATTGCATAGCATTTCATTATTTATTTATTTTTTATTTATGCAGTATTTAGCAGTACCATATAGTCCTTGGGGCGCGGGATGTTTATGTAATAAATTAACACTAAGAAAGTTACACCAGTAAAATTGACTAAGTGCTTTTGGTACCGCAAATCGCTACTAGATGGCATTTTTAGAACGCGGTAACGTTACGTTAGGCCTAGTGGGGGGGTGTTAGGTTTTATTTTCGTTACGGAATTTCTTGATTCGGTCGCCGCGCTCAAAGCCCGCGATAAAAGCTATGCAATACCTTAAAAATAAAAAACTCAAACAGTTCACACACCTTCTCAGGGTGCCCACGCCCGACATCCAGGGTCCACTTCCACGGCTTGTCTGGCGGCTCCGGCCACGTCGACACATCCATCAGCGCCAGCTCCTCTAAGCTCGCGTTCGGTGGAAGGTCAGGTTGCGTGGCCTGCGACTTCAGGATGTTGGTAAGGGCTATGTTTCTGCTGGAGTTGGTCCAGCCTTTGGGTTCTTCTTTGGTTGCAGTTGAGGGTTCTACTATGGACTGAGTTTTGGGTTCTTTGGCTAAGTTTGTGCCTGAAAACATTGCAAGTAAACGCTAATCAATAATACTCGTACATTCTGCAACGCAGGCACGCACGCGCGCACACACGCACACACACATACACAATAAACATGAGCGTTTCTTACAGGAGGCACGGGATTGATATAAATTTAAATGCCCTACACGTGACCGCAGGTGATACCTACTAAGTGCAACCAGGGCAACTGCCGTTAATTATGCCACACGATAAGAGAGAGAGAGAGTATTTGCATAAACTTCTATCCACTGCAATTAATTAAGGTTTTTCGCTGAGGAAACTTCGTAGAGTATGGTAATTTTTACGGTCCGTGCATCCGATGAAAAACGGAACCCTTACAAGATCACTCTCTTTCTTTCTTCACACGTGTCGCTCGATCCTACAGCAATATTTTTTGTAATATAATCCGTTTAAAGATTCTAGAGTGAAGGTTAAAAAAGACATATAGCCACTACTCTAGGTAAGTTTTTGACTTTTTAATTTAACAAGCTGGTATAGTTAACATTGTCAAGAGAATCTTACACACATACACACACACCTCTTCGCCCCTCCCCTTCTGCCCCCTTTCTTATAAACGTGAAAGTGTGTATTCAACGTATCTGGATGAAAGTCAGTAGGTAGACAGATTAGGACCTGGATTAACTTATAGGCTACTTTTCTGCACACCCTCGGAGACAGTCATAGCAACTATGTATATTCTCGCGTGCGAAGCCGCTGGCAAGAGCTAGTATATTATACTTTGTAGTAATGTCCTTGTAAAGTACGAGTATATAAGGTCTAACAAAATTAGCTGAAACTATTTTAACTGGAGCTTCTACCCATGAAACTGAACAACTTTCCCCATAAAACCTATAGACAAATCTCAAAAAAAAAATTTAACTTCCCATACTAAGTTGGCTGATCAGCTGATCGAGTTAGTATGGGAGAGCCAATTTTTTTTGCGATTTGTCTATGGGTTCAATGGGGAAAGTTGTTCAGTTTCATGGGTAGAAGCACCAGTTAAAATAGTTTCAGCTAATTTTGTTACACCTTATGTATTATAGTATATTATAAAAGAAATATGTGTAAATCTGTAGACTTTAGAATTTAGCCACACAATTTCGTTTAAATGTTTTATTTCCCAAATTGTAAACATAAAAATAAATAAATTTAAAAAAAAACAAAATCTGAACAAAAGAAGACAAAAATGGATATAAATTTTGCTGACGCAATCACCTTAATGGGCAAATAATCTATTTATAGTATAGGATTTTGAGGTTTGATCTTTGGGGGGCAGATTTTAGGCGTTGACTAAGAAATTAAGATGGGTGAATGGTATTTTTTTAGTCATTATTATCGTAAGTCGAAAACTAAGTCACAAAATATACAAAACGTATTTAGGAACGTACAAGCCGTTTCATATTATGATACAATAACTACTTGACAACATCTCACCTGGTGGTAAGTGACGATGTTGCCGAAGATGGAAGCGGGCTTACCAAGATTCCCCAACGCAATGGGGAACTGGCTATCTTATCTTCGTGCCGGAACACACCAATGATATCAACATTGATATTTGGCGGCAAGACTTAGATAAGACGGTGGTAGCTAGCCAGGCGGGCTTAGAAAATGCCCTACCACCAACCAAACCGAGTCTTACAATTGACCCCGCCGGGAATCGAACCCGCGACCTCCTGTGTAAAGCCAGCGAACTTTTCCTCTGGGCTACGGAGGCGGTTAAAACTATTCCAAATGTTCAACATTAGTAGTCGCTGAGATAAACAGGCGTGACGACAGATGGACGCGGTTGCACCGCCATTTTGGTAAGGAACCCTAAAATTGTATTAAGTACCATAAAATACTCTTGAAAAATAATAAAAAACCTCTTATATCTTAATCATTCAATAAATTTAAAAATATATGGCATAACTACAAGATAATTTACAGATTATTCATGATTCTAGCTTCCACTTCCTCAGAAAACACCCATAAGAGAGAAGGATAGTATACACTCGCTACGCAATAATACCTAACCACTCCAGGAGTGCCAACAGAAGTGATAACTATTTGCAGTACTACCACTTTTATAAGTCGTTACACCGATGTACCTGCGCAGAAATCTGAATTTTGCATGGCGCGAAAACATCTCTGCCAATCATAGCGCGCCATGTGAACCCGCGAACAAACTCGTCTGCTATTGGCTGATGCGTTACAATACGCGCCATGTCAAGTATTATGACGTAGAGATCGGAATTTCCTCAGACATCCAGGGCCGAACTCAGAACTTTTATTTAAATATAGCGAGAAAAATAAAAGGTTATGTATGAAAAATTTATGGATCTAAGAGAAGAGAAGGAGGTATGTCAGGATCGGGCAAAGTGGCGCTCCATCCTTTCTGCCTACCCCTGTGGGACAAAGGCGTTAGCTATATGTACGTTTAATCAAATGTCTTATTAGGTATATAAACCCTTGTTTTTACTTCTTCTTCTTTTCGAATCGATGGTTTGAATAATCACTCTTGTTATTTAATATCTTATTGGCCCAATAGGTAGCCACGCGTATGCCATTATCAGTGGCCCCCCAGAGGTTTTGTTTTTACTGTGTTTACATAACATTTCGTGCTCAGAGTAATCATTATTTCGTGTGGTATATTTTAAAAAGTCAGAACTTAAATATTTAGTAAAACCAATATTTTACAAATATACAAATAAAAATTCTTCATACTAGGTGTCGTGGCTGTCCAGCCTTCATGGTGACTGACTGAACTGGCTGGCTGGTTACTGATGACGACATGACAAATGACACTTGGAAAAAAGCTGACATCGGACCTGACACGGGACGAGACGTCTAAATTTCTAAAAATGTAAAATAATTAGACCTATATTTCAATAAACCTTTGAAAGACTGTACAAAGTGGTCCTTCGAGCCGGATCCGACAGGCTTACCAGGAGTCAGGCCAAAAAGCTAGAAGGTAAGCCGATTGGAGTTGAAATGCCCGGCGAGACTTCTGAACGAGACCAGTCTCCGCCGTCGACAGTAAAATCTATAAAATCTGCACGGTCACAGTGTAGCGTGACGTCAAGTGCAAGACAACAGCTCGTAGAATTAAAACTGGAAGCCGCCAGGAAGGCTGCGGAGGTCGAGAAAAAGTTGATCTATGAGCAAACACAAAAGGCTGCAGAGGTCGAAAAAAAGTTGATCTATGAGCAAACACAAAAGGCTGCAGAGGTCGAAAAAAACCTGATCTATGAGCAAATGCGAATTCAGGCTGAAGCACTCAGTGAGAAAGGCGACGACATCTCAGAGCGCAGTTTCCGGAGACGAATAGTTCAGCCGACAGCTGTTGACGCTACTGCCTCTCAGGCAGTACCTCCTTTAACTAAAGCAGAGATCTACACGCCTAAATTTGACCGAGTTGACCACGCGCGCGTTCCTGAGGGTGAGATCAACAAATTCCTGGCACGCCAGACTTCGATAAAAGAACTACCAACCTTTTCAGGAGAACCTGAAGACTGGCCATTATTTTACAGCCAATTTAAGACCACCACACGTCTATGTCGATACAGCGACGATGAAAATATTGCTCGCCTAGCCAAATGTCTGCGGGGCAAAGCGCGAGACTCTGTATCCGCACTGCTGGTAAGCGCCACCAATTTACCCAAAATTATTGATACACTTCGACTACGTTTCGGCCGCCCGGAATATATAATCGAAATTATGCTGTCAAAAATAAAATCCATTCGTGAAATACGCCATGACGATGTGAATGGACTAATAGAATACGCAACAGCTGTTCAAAATATTGTGGCCACGATGACAGGTACCGACGAGTCCGGCCAGCTGACTAACACGTCACTCATTCGCGAGATCATAAGCAAATTGCCGTCTCTTTTAAAATACCAATGGAGTTTTTATTTAAGCGAGAGAGAGTTTAATCACGCTACACTTATTGAATTATCTGAATGGCTTATGAAGATAGCGACGGCAGCCACTAGTATTGCACCCATGCCGAAGACAACTGAACGCGCAACACCGACTACGTCGAGACTTACACCTACACATGTACATCAGAGACATACTGTGTATGCAACAAGCAGCCAGACTTGTACTATGTGCCAGAAAGAGCACTGTTTAGAATCGTGCCCTGTTTTTACACGCCTGACAGTCGATGAACGTTGGAAGTTTGTTACGGAAAGTAAGCTGTGCTTTTCCTGTTTAGCAGCGACGCATCAGCTAAAGAACTGCCGACGCAAAAAAAAGTGCCAGTCATGCGAACGTGTGCACCATCCAAAGCTACATGCAGAACCCTTGAACAAGGCTGACGTGCCCGCTGTGGTGAACCACGTGTCTGAGAACGGCGGCACCATACTCCTGAAAGTTGCGCCCATCGTCATTAAGGGACCTGAAGGTGAATTGGAAACACTGGCACTACTAGACGAAGGGTCGTCCATTACCCTGATTGACGAAGATCTTGCAAAGCGAATTGGTGTGTCGGGGCCCGAGAAGAAACTGCATATCCAGGGTGCCTCCGGCATGATGACGACGGTGGACTCCTACAGTGTTTCTTTTGATGTGCGCGGTGTAAATAGTGCTGATTTTTTTAAGCTATCTAATGTTAATTCTGTAAATAGTTTATCTCTACCAATGTACAAATGTAACTACAAAAAACTTGCACATAACTGGGACTTTTTGACCGACTATATTGTAAATATTGACGCGACTAATTGTGCCCGACCTATGCTACTAATAGGACACGACAACATCGACCTTATTGTGACGCGCCAGGTAATTCAGGGACCGAAAAACGCACCGATCGTCTCCCTCACCAAGCTTGGCTATATTATTCACGGTACCTTGCCCGGCGCAACACCTGACAGCGCCGCCGTGATGCACGTCTGCGAATGTAACGAGCTGAACGAAGCCTTCAGACGCACGTTTTCTACCGAAGGTTTTGGTACCAAACCGAATTTCGACACTCCGCGCTCCAGGGAGGATACGAGGGCGCTCGACATCATGCAGAAGACGGCTAAACTGGTAGGTGATCGCTGGGAAATCGGGCTTCTTTGGCGTACTGACAATCCTGTGATGCCTAATAGCTACCCAGTCGCTCGCAAACGCCTGGACGGCGTAGAAAGAAAGATGAGAAGATTTCCAGAGTTTGCAATTCGGTATCAAGAAAAGTTTGAAGAAAATCTACAGAAGGGGTACTTTTCTAAGTTGACTGACGAAGAGAAAAAGGTAAAAAGCGACAAGATCTGGTATTTACCTCATTTTGCTGTTTTTAACCCTAACAAACCAAATAAACTTCGCATTGTTCAAGACTGCGCAGCGCCATCTATGGGTAAATGTTTGAACGACTTCTTGCTTAGCGGACCGGACTTACTTACATCCCTACCGGGAGTCCTTTTAGGGTTTCGTTGTGGCAAGATAGCAATCATGGGGGATATTCAAGAGATGTTCCACCGCGTGCTTATAAGGGAAGAAGACAGACAAGCGCAGCGTCTACTTTGGGACGGCAGTGAATATGTAATGAACGTTATGACTTTCGGTGCGGTATGCTCTCCATCTGCTTCGCAATATATAAAGAATCAAAATGCACGAAGGTTTGAGTCAACCTACCCGGAGGCTGTTATGGCTATAATAGACCATCACTACGTTGATGATTTCATCATGTCTGTAGACAGCGAGAGTGACGCGGAACGGATAACTGACGACGTGGTTCGAATCCACTCTCTAGGGGGCTTCAACATGAGAAATTTTATGTCGAACTCCAAACAACTTCTGAGACACCTACACCAAGATAAGCTAGCGCCCAGTGGGTTGAAGTTTCTATCAGACGTAGAGGGAGAACATCTCGAACGTGTTCTTGGGGTCAACTGGGATCCAGAAACCGACAACTTCACGTACCGACTAAAACTTCATAAAGTGGAAGACAAACTCGTGACTGGAGAAAAAAGGCCAACTAAAAGAGAAGTGCTACGACTCGTTATGTCTGTGTTTGATCCCCTTGGCTTTCTTCTCTATCTGACTGTTAAGGCTAGAATAATTTTCCAGGATGTCTGGAAGTCTAAGATAGGCTGGGACGATGAGATTGAAGCCTCTGTATTTGTCAGATGGCAGGTCTGGCTAAGCGAACTGCTCTCCGTACAAAGAGTTGTAGTGCCAAGGTGGATGATGACAGACGACTGCGACAGGGATGGTCCTGTCGAACTGCACATATTTTGTGACGCCAGCTCTATGGCATTCTGTGCTGTCGGCTACCTACGGCGAGCGACTATGTCCGGCACCTGGGTCGTGTCCTTTATTATGGCCCGCGCAAGAGTTGCACCCCTTAAGATGTTAAGTATTCCTCGTCTAGAGCTTCAGGCTGCCATCATGGGAGCACGACTCGCCAATGTCCTGAGAAGATACGTTCGCTCTCCGTCAACCAAAATTTCGAAGACTTGGTTTTGGTCCGATTCAAAGACGGTACTCAGTTGGATAAGATCAGACACAGGTCGATTTAAACCCTTTGTGGCCCACCGGATCAGTGAAATAACGGAACTTACGTCACCTCATAACTGGAGGTGGGTCCCTTCAGGTATGAATCCTGCCGACGACGCGACACGTGATGTACTGACGGAAGGCACCAGGTGGCTTTTAGGGCCCGAGTTTCTACACAGACACGAAACGGAATGGCCACAGGAAGACAAGGAAAATGTGTGCCTTGACGACCACGATGACGAGCTAAAGCTGGTGTGCCCTCTCTCATTAGTCACATTAAGCGAGTCTTTGCCTGATGACCAGCGTTTTTCCATGTATTGGCGTCTAATACGGAGCACGGCCTGGGTACAAAGATTCCTTCATAATCTCAAATATGCCGGAGACAGGCGGACTGGAGAGTTGGCCTCTCAAGAGGTGTCTACGGCGGAAACGATCTGGATAAAAGAGAGTCAGAGGAGAACGTATGCCACGGACATACGTGACTTAATTCATTTCTTAGCGCAGTGAGCAACTCCAGTTGTCTTCGCCAATTGACGCCTTATGTAGATGCTGACGGTCTACTTCGCGTGGGTGGGAGAATTGAGCGTGCAGCCATTGACGAAGACACAAAGCACCCGATCATTTTGCACCCGAAGGATAGATACACCTTGCTGCTCATGCTCCAGTACCATAAGGACGCTGCTCACGTAGGCCGAGAACTGGTCTTGAATAACCTACGACAAAAGTTCTGGATTGTTAAGGGACGAAATGCAGTGAAGTCAGTGTGGAACTATTGCCAAGAGTGCAAGAACAGACGAGCCAAATCAGTACCACCCCTGATGGGACAATTACCAGGCATAAGATTGGAGCCTAAAGGTAGGGCTTTTACATACACGGGTCTTGATTATTTCGGACCTGTGACGGTCAGGGTTGGCAGACGGCACGAGAAGCGTTATGCAGCTCTTTTTACATGTCTTACTGTAAGAGCTCTACATCTTGAACTGGTCCACGATCTGACAACAGCGAGTGCTTTAATGGCACTACGTCGTTTTGTTTCAAGACGTGGAACCCCCAAGGAAATGTGGTCTGACAACGCAACTACCTTTAGAGGGGCTGACAAAGAGCTGAGAAAAGCAGTACTTGCGATTGACCAAACCGAGCTAGAACGGTTCAGCTCTGTCCGCTCAATTAAATGGAAGTTTACTGTACCGAATGCTCCACATATGGGTGGTTGTTGGGAACGCCTTGTTCGCTCGGTCAAAATAGCGCTCAGGGCTACACTTAAAGAACAGTTCCCCACTGAAGAGACACTACGAACTCTAATGGCCGAAGCAGAATTTATGACTAACAGTAGACCTTTGACATACGTACCGCTGGATCACAACGACGACCTGCCACTCACCCCGAATGATTTCCTGATGATGACGACGACCTACCTTGACTACCTGACTGGAAATGTGACGACTGACGGGAGTCTAATACGACAGAACTACAAACAACTCCGACAGCTTACTGACCTTTTGTGGCGGAGGTGGGTCAAAGAGTACTTACCCACCCTTACCCGACGGGACAAATGGTTTGGACCGGTGAAGCCTTTGGTCGTAGGTGACGTAGTGGTGATCGCGGACGACCAGATGCCACGGAACCTATGGGTGAAAGGCATCATCACTCGCACCTACCCTGGGAGAGACGGGCAGGTAAGAGCAGCTGACGTGACGACAGGACAGGACCGACGGACTTACACCAGACCGGTACTAAAACTGTGTAGGCTGGACGTACGCCCCTCAACTTAAGTATAAGCTCTCTGATACTGGAGGTGGGGATGTCGTGGCTGTCCAGCCTTCATGGTGACTGACTGAACTGGCTGGCTGGTTACTGATGACGACATGACAAATGACACTTGGAAAAAAGCTGACATCGGACCTGACACGGGACGAGACGTCTAAATTTCTAAAAATGTAAAATAATTAGACCTATATTTCAATAAACCTTTGAAAGACTGTACACTAGGTAATATCTGTCCGATTATTTTTTTGTTCTTACAAAATAATTTAGTTTATCTTATATTTTTAGGCCTCGTTAATTTGTACAGTCACAACTCACAAGTGAATCGAAATATTTAAAGGAGAATAAATATTATAGATATAAAGCCCGTATCTTTTGAACCACTGAACTGATTTAATTTAATAATAGATATGACTTAATTGCTTTGTATTCACAACTAGCTGTCCCGGCGAACTTCGTTCCACCTTACACTACACTAACCTACCCTACCCTACACTACCCTAACCTACACTACCCTACCCTACCCTACACTACACTACCCTACCCTAAAACCAATTATTTTTTGACTCATATATTTATTTATTTATTTTATTGATGAATATCATATTTTAATACTTATTATCCTGTTCCCGACGAAGACAGATGCAAAAACACAAAAATCATAAAAACTAACACGACTTTCTTTTATATATACTAGCTGTCCCGGCAAACTTAGTTCCACCTTACACTACACTACACTACCCTACCCTACACACACTACACTACCCTACCCTACACTGCCCTACAATACAATACAATATTCTTTATTGCATCACAACACAAAAAAAGAAATTGACAATATAGAACAAGGCGGCCTTATTGCTAGGTAGCAATTTCTTCCAGGCAACCTTTGGGTAGGGAATCAGCGATAGAATAAGTTAAGGGGCGGTGCAATAGTTAACAACAGAAAAATTTGCAAATAAACAGTTACTATAAAATACTTAATAGTTATTATAAATATTAATAAAATACTTAAATAATATGCCCTACCCTACAGTACACTACCCTACCCTACACTACACTACCCTACCCTAACTACATTACACCTACACTACACCACACTACCCTACCCTACCCTAAAACCAATTTTTGACAAATATTTTTTTTATGGATGAATATCATATTTTAATACTTATTATCCTATTCCCGACAAAGACAAATGCAAAAACACAAAAATCATAAAAATTGGTCCAGCCGTTCTTGAGTTATAAATGGTGTATCTAACACGACTTTCTCTTATATATATATATATATAAGGTCTAACAAAATTAGCTGAAACTATTTTAAGGGCAAGTTCAGTAAACGAAACTGAACAACTTTTTCTTCAGCGACCATACTGAAATCTAAGAAAAAAAATCTACAATAAAAAAAAAAAAAACTTAATAAATCCGGCACTGGCCATCGTACCGTAGCAGTCCACGCGCCTGACGCGCCTCCGCCGGGCTCCGCCACAAGCCACGCCAGATAGTACAAGCCGTGTCTTCCGTCGCGTCGGACACATATTGGGTAGGTATCTAAACCCTATTTGTTTGGAAATAGCCAGACATGTAAACAAAACATGAACTTCAAAATAAACTAGTTTCAATTGGTTTTCAAGTCTTAAATGAACTAAAACACAGTATTTATGTCAATAAAATCCTTGATGTCCAAATGTAAGTGATTAAGCTAAAATGATAAAATGATTTGTTTACATGTTTGGCCATTTCCAAACAAATAGATTTTTCTTTAATGTGACTTGTCCGCAAACAGGCTAAGGCGAACTACCTACCTACTTGCTTCTTATGTCTCCGGTGATTTTCTTGGTTGACCGGCATCTACAGGTCGTGGCATACTCGTAAAAGTACCGTAATCCCGGAATCGCTGCAAAGCACCTTGAAACATGTTCCTGGTGTCTATTAGGTTGTGGTTACAAACTTCATAGCACACCGCCATGTCCAAATATGGTTGTACATGACGCCAGTAATATATAAGTCATTGTGTACATGGCATTTTCACAATGAAACACTTAACTTAGGCACTTAGGTCACAATCTGTAAGTTCGGCTTTGAGAACGTAACTCAATGAGTGCGCGAGAGTAACTGAGATATTTTTTTCGCGCACGCATCGCACACTTGTTTGTAGGCGAAATGTACCTACGAGCGAGCAGCAAAATAGTTCAATGGTCAATGGCCTCAACGCTTCAAAGAAGCCGCTCAATTTCTTATTTTTCGAAAAGTGTAAATACCTGTTAGGTTGTATTTTACTACCTACATCTAAAAGGGGAACTATAAGGTTTTAAATAGGTAATATTCGTTTTTAAATAAGAATTGATTGAGAGAACTACCAAAGGTCAACGGCCAGGCACAGCGCAGTGTTTCGTTGCGGCAAGGCACGAATCCAGCGAAAAGACAGGACCGTTCTACAACACGAGAATATTATAGTGGGCAATAATGGAATGTGGCAATTTTTTTTTAGAATTCGGTATGGTCGCTGAAGAAAAAGTTGTTCAGTTTCGTTTACTGAACTTGCCCTTAAAATAGTTTCAGCTAATTTTGTTAGACCTTATAAGGTCTAACAAAATTAGCTGAAACTATTTTAAGCCGTTTTTACCGTTCTACAACACGAGAATATTATAGTGGGCAATAATGGAATGTGGCAATTTTTTTTTAGAATTCGGTATGGTCGCTGAAGAAAAAGTTGTTCAGTTTCGTTTACTGAACTTGCCCTTAAAATAGTTTCAGCTAATTTTGTTAGACCTTAAGGTCTAATTTTGTTAGACCTTAAGGTCTAACAAAATTAGCTGAAACTATTTTAAGGGCAAGTTCAGTAAACGAAACTGAACAACTTTTTCTTCAGCGACCATACCGAATTCTAAAAAAAAATTGCCACATTCCATTATTGCCCACTATAATATTCTCGTGTTGTAGAACGGTCCTGTCTTTTCGCTGGATTCGTGCCTTGCCGCAACGAAACACTGCGCTGTGCCTGGCCGTTGACCTTTGGTAGTTCTCTCAATCAATTCTTATTTAAAAACTAATATTACCTATTTAAAACCTTATAGTTCCCCTTTTAGATGTAGGTAGTAAAATACAACCTATATACATATATATAAGGTCTAACAAAATTAGCTGAAACTATTTTAAGGGCAAGTTCAGTAAACGAAACTGAACAACTTTTTCTTCAGCGACCATACTGAAATCTTAGAAAAAAAATCTACAATAAAAAAAAAGAAATCTTTATAAATCCGGCACTGGCCATCGTACCGTAGCAGTCCACGCGCTGACGCGCCTCCGCCGGGCTCCGCCACAGATGATAGTACAAGCCGTGTCTTCCGTTGCGTCGGACACATATTGGGTAGTTATCTAAACCCTATTTGTTTGGAAATAGCCAGACATGTAAACAAAACATGAACTTCATAAATAAACTAGTTTCAATTGGTTTTCAAGACTTAAATGAACTAAAACACAGTATTTATGTCAATAAAATCCTTGATGTCCAAATGTAAGTGATTAAGCTAAAATGATAAAATGATTTGTTTACATGTTTGGCCATTTCCAAACAAATAGATTTTTCTTTAATGTGACTTGTCCGCAAACAGGCTAAGGCGAACTACCTACCTACTTGCTTCTTATGTCTCCGGTGATTTTCTTGGTTGACCGGCATCTACAGGTCGTGGCATACTCGTAAAAGTACCGTAATCCCGGAATCGCTGCAAAGCACCTATAGTATTGTGTGTAGATGGCATGTAGATGGGGTCTACGGCTATGAAAATCTTGAAACATGTTCCTGGTGTCTATTAGGTTGTGGTTACAAACTTCATATCACACCGCCATGTCCAAATATTGTTGTACATGGCATTTTCACAATGAAACACTTAACTTAGGCACTTAGGTCACAATCTGTAGGTTAGGCTTTGAGAACGTAACTCAATGAGTGCGCGAGAGTAACTGAGATATTTTTTTCGCGCACGCATCGCACTTGTTTGTTTGTAGGCGAAATGTACCTACGAGCGAGCAGCAAAATAGTTCAATGGCCTCCCTCAACGCTTCAAAGAAGCCGCTCAATTTCTTATTTTTCGAAAAGTGTAAATATACCTGTTGGGTTGTATTTTACTACCTACATCTAAAAGGGGAACTATAAGGTTTTAAATAGGTAATATTCGTTTTTAAATAAGAATTGATTGAGAGAACTACCAAAGGTCAACGGCCAGGCACAGCGCAGTTTCGTTGCGGCAAGGCACGAATCCAGCGAAAAGAAAGGACCGTACTACAACACGAGAATATTATAGTGGGCAATAATGGAATGTGGCAATTTTTTTTTAGAATTCGGTATGGTCACTGAAGAAAAAGTTGTTCAGTTTCGTTTACTGAACTTGCCCTTAAAATAGTTTCAGCTAATTTTGTTAGACCTTATATATATATATATATATATATATATATATATATATATATATATATATATATATATATATATATATATATATATATATATATATATATATATATATATATCAAAGTAATAACGCGCCCCGTTTGCGCCCCTTTAACTAAATTAATCATCATCATCATATCAGCCGAAGGATGTCCACTGCTAGACAAAGGCCTCCCCCATGGATCTCCACGACGACCGGTTCTGCTCTGCCTGCATCCAGCGGCTTCCCGCGACCTTCACCAGGTCATCGGTCCACCGAGTGGGAGGCCTGCCTAACTACGCGTACGTGGTCGCCACTCGAGAACTTTACTGCCCCAACGGCCATCTGTTCTACGAGCAATGTGCCCCGCCCACTGCCACTTAAGTTTAGCAATTCTGAGAGCTGTGTCGGTTACTTTGGTTCACCTACGGATCTCCTCGTTTCTGATTCGATATCGCACAGAAACTCCGAGCATAGCAAGCTCCATTGCCCTTTGGGTGACCTTGAGCCTTCTTATGAGGCCCATAGTAAGCGACCATGTCTCAGTTCCGTATGTCATCACTGGCAACACACACTAGTCGAAGACCTTGGTCTTAAGACACTGCGGTATCTGGGACGTAAAGATATTGCGAAGCTTCCCGAACGCTGCCCAGCCGAGTTGAATTCGACGATTGATCTCTTTCTCGAAGTTGGACCTACCTAACTGGACTGTTTGTCCCAGGTATACATATTCGGTAACAACTTCGAGTGTAGAGCCTCCAACCTTCAGAGGAGTAGGTATGACACGGACGTTTGACATAATTTTCGTCTTGTCTATGTTCATTCTAAGACCCACTTGTTGGGAGAATCTACTGAGGCCATCGAGCATTGTGCCTAAGTCGGCCATAGTCTCAGCCATGACCACGATATCGTCAGCGAATCGAAGGTGGGTGATGTACTCGCCGTTGATATTGATGCCGAGTCCACCCCAGTCCAAAAACCAGCCACCAGGGCGGCGGTGAACAGTTTCGGAGATATAACGTCTCCCTGTCTCACCCCTCGCTATGAGGATCAAAACTCGGATAGGTTCCGAGTTTTGATCCTGGAGGCGAACCGACATGGTGGCGTTTTCATACAAACACTTCAGCACTTTGATATATCG
The DNA here is from genome assembly GCA_947284805.1 of Coleophora flavipennella. Lineage (NCBI taxonomy): Eukaryota > Metazoa > Arthropoda > Insecta > Lepidoptera > Coleophoridae > Coleophora > Coleophora flavipennella. The sequence goes on from OX369262.1 coordinate 18,863,695, forward strand.
ATAGTCAATTTGGCACCTCTGGAGAGACTGTAACACAGCCCAAGTTTCGGCCGAATCGAAGGCTTTCTCATAGTCCACGAACGCCAAGCATAGTGGCTGATTGTACTCTTCGGTCTTCTGTATAATCTGCCGCAGCGTATGTATGTGGTCTATGGTACTAAATCCTTTTCGGAAACCGGCTTGTTCGGGAGGCTGGAAGTCGTCAAACCTGCGTGCGAGACGATTCGTAATGACTCTCGAAAACAGTTTGTAGACATGGCTCAGAAGTGAGATGGGTCTGTAGTTCCTCAGCAGGGTATTGTCGCCCTTTTTGAAGAAAAGCACGACCACACTTCTGTGCCATGCCTTAGACGTTTGTCCCTCGAGTATAACGGAATTAAATAATTTCTGAAGAGCTTTAAATACCGGTGTTCCACCTGCTTTCAGAAGTTCAGCCGTAACTCCATCATCACCCGGTGTCTTATTGTTTTTAAGCTGTTTAAGAGCCATTCTAATCTCGTACAGGCTGACGTCCGGGATATCTTCGGTATAGTGTTGGGTAAGTCTAGCTCTTGGGTCTTTAGCCAGATCGCTGACAGGCAGACGTGTGGTCGTGTACAATTGTCCGTAGAACTTCTCAACTTCTTCCAGCAACTAAGTCTTAGATGATATGATCCTGCGATCCTCAGTCTTCAGCTTGGTCAGTTGGCTTTGACCAACAGACAGATCTCTCGCGAAAACTTTTGAGCCTTTGCTGTTCTCAAATTTGTATTATAGTGGCGCAAATCGCGAGTTAGAGACTTAGAGATCTGCCTGTTTAGTTGCCGATACTGAGTAGCGTCTTCAGAGGACTGCAAAACCAATCTGCGTCTTTCTTCCATGAGGTTGCTGGTGAAGTCAGAGATTTTTTTGGTTCTGTTTGAACGGCGAGTTTTAAAAATCTTAGACCCGACCGTTTAGACAATTTCCACGAATTGTCGTTATACTCGTCCACATTCTCGCAGTCTCCTAGGTATTCGAAGCGATTGTGCAACTCGAGCTGAAAGTTCTCGGGGTTTTGGAGCTGGATGGGCGCTGGTCGGAGCGAGGACTTCATCAGTCGACATCTTTCTAGCTTGGTCTTTAGATTCTATGTGCCTCTTACCATTCGGTGATCGCTTCCTATTTTTACTAAATTGATCACAAAGACATCATTTAATATTTTCCTTCTCGTCGACAAGGTGAAGTCGATCTCATTCTTCGTTACGCCATTGGGATGCGCAACCATGTCCACTTTCGCTGTTTAGGCTTTTTGAAGAAGGAGTTCATCAGAAAGAGGCCCTCCCTCTCCATAAAGTCGGCCAGCATTTAGCCACGTGCATTTCTCTCTCCATATCCAAATTGCCCCACTCTCAGCTCACCATCACTTCGTTTGCCCAGTTTCGCGTTAAAGTCCCCCATAACAATGGTGTATTGGGTCCGGGAACTATTATGTAGAGCTCTAGTTATATCCTCATATAGGATCTCCACTTCGTCGTCGGAGTGTTGCGCGGTCGGTGCATATACCTAAATTACTTTCAGCGAATACCGTTTGGTAATTCGGAGAATAAGGTACGCTACCCTCGTCGAAACACTCTCGATCCGGACCACATTGTTAACGAGGGACTTGTGGACTAGAAACCCGACACCACCCTCGGACAGTTGGTCGCCCTCCCGGAAATAGAGCAGATTTCCGGATTTAAGGATTATGGTGTCCTCCCCCTCTCTTCGAACTTCAGACAATCCTACAATATCCCATCGTAACCTGCTTAATGCTTTCTCAAGTTCTGTTAACTTTACGTTGGTACGCAGTGTGCGCGTGTTGTAGGTTGCCAGGGTCAGAGGTCTTTTGTTTTGGTAGCCTGGCGTCTGCCGGGGATTCTTCGCACCCCATGCCCCGCCGTCACCTTGACTGCTACAGGAGCCAGGAATAGCGGGGCCGCCAGGGACTAGGGGCCGTTTTTTGTTTGTGTCGATCATTAGGGGGTGTTGCCATAATCGCCACGCTTGGCAGGCAGGCGGGTTGGCGATCGCAATGTTGTTGCAGATTGGCTACAAGTCACGGAAAGACGCTGCTGCCCATCCTCCGGTTTGAGTCCCTTAGTTGGCTCTTACGAAACCTATTGGGTGAAATAGGATGGCCCTATTCTAAGCCGGGAGCCATACGGTACAATCTAAATTAATATCACACCCCTACAATTAAAATTTGAACTTTCACTTCAAAACATTCCACCTCTGAATATTATCCTAGTTGATGTTAGGGGCTGGCTGGTTTCCACAACCAGGCGACTTCTGCATCCATTTTGCGCATTACTGCCAGCCCAGCTCCTCCAAGAAGTCCAGTAGCCCCCTGGAGTGACCTAGGGTGCACGACCCTGTACTGTGCTAGCTCCTTGCAATCCATTAGAATGTGGACAGCAGTCTCCTCAGCCTCCGTACACGCTCTGCATAGGAGGCTGTCGGTAATACCTAGAGCAAATAGGTGCTTATTAATATGGCCATGTCCAGTAATAGTGACTGTTACCTTGCAGAGCTGTGCACTCCCAAGTCTCAAGAGCCTCCTGGATAGACTTATTCTGTATTGCTGCCTCGATCTTGCTAATGAGAGCATGCAAGGCCAATTCCTGTGATTTACCTGGTTTTGGTATGAATAACACTTTCACCTCTCTCCAAGCATGTGGCACATACTTGTGGGCTATGCATGCCCTGAGGTCCCTGGCTACATGTACTATCATTGCGTCACTGTAGTAGTGTTGGGATGACGCCATCACAGCCCACTGTCATAAAGGGTTGAAAGCTGTTTAGCACCCGTTTTACCTTGTCTGTGGAGACCACCCTGCCTGCGACAAGCCAGTCCTCCTCAGTTGCTACTATTGGATCATCAGTCCAGCTCAACATCGATGCAATACGACAGTTGAGGAAGTGCGTCTGTAGTGATACATCTTCCACCAAATCTGGCGAGAGTCTTGTTGGGTTTTTTCTAAGCTGGGCTCGTTGGAGAGGACTTTTCTTACCTTGTTTGCTTGCTTTGTGTCACCATTCAACACCATCTCAGAAACTTCTCCACGAATATTGTCATATCATAATGATTTTTAAACATATTATTGACAAAATAAAAAACTGGGCTTATAGGTTTTCCTTTTTCAATACAATTAATAAGTTCAATTTTAAGTATTTGTCTTTCAGTGTTTTCATACAAAACTAATTTTAGCCATTATTTGTTTATTTTTAATCAATAATTTAAAAAACGAAACCTATAAACCTAGTTTTTTAATGTGTCAATAACATATTTAAAAATCATTATGATCAGATAATATTCAGAGGTGGAAAACATGTTCTCTTTTTGTGTGTGCTATTCTTCACTCTTAAAAACCAAATAGAATCTGACTGCATGTGCATATGTTAACAGCACCAATTGTAGATTCTAACAAGAATAGCTGATTCTTATTAGAGTTAGTACGTAAGTGACTAAAAATATGTTGATAAGTATAAAAATTAATTAGAAACAAACTTAAAATACAATGAACCATATGAATCTAAAATGAGGATAAATTGGGGATCTTCAAGGCGAGATTGAATAGGCATTATTTGAGTTTGTATGTACCATCCTCGACTACTTCACTATCGTCACTTACCATCAGGTGAGATGTAGTCAAATGCACTCAAACTTTTAATTGACTGAAATTAAAAATCAGGCTGCTTAGAATGTATTCTATGAGGGGATTAAGAGCACTCCAAAATCAAGCCATTACGCTACAGACTCATCTAAAAAAACAGATATACATACTCTTACATATAACACATACCAACCAAAAACATTACCTACCCTCCTTATTGGACATTAGGGTAAAAATAGAAATAATTAATGAAATCAGCACATGAAATCTCACCAGGGTCAGACTCCAGCAAGACTTCGATGATCCCCGACGCTGGCACTGGTTTGTCCACCACGTAAGTCTCATTAAGTGGTCTACAAGCAAAACAAATTAAAATTAATTTACTTTCTCTTGAAAAATAATACTTTTTAATTGCAGTGATAAAAAATAATGTTACACTTAGGCAAACAGGGCGCACAGAAGATTATGAAAAATTTTGTGACATTTTATCCAGGGGAGGGGGGCGACATCAGGGAGGGGAACAGGGGGAATTACAGGGAACCATATAGAACAAGGAGGAATCAGGAAAAATAGAGAGTAAGTATCATGGGGAACCCATAGGAGTTGAAGGGGATCCAAGGGGAGTTAAAAGGAACAAAAGGTAAACAGGTGGAACTGGGGAACCCCGTATAACCAGAGGAAACTGGGAGGGGTAGCAGAAGTGAACCAGGGGGGGTAACTCAGGGAACCAGTGGGGGGGGGGGCTAGAAGGAAATCATATGATAAGGTCAATGAGCGAAGTTGATTCTGGCGCTTCGCCGGCCGCAAACGCGGCATGCGCGGCACGTTCGCTTCGCTAGCGCTTTGTCATAAAAGTTAGTCTTTTTCCTGGTAATTGCCAAAGTCCAACCAAATATAAGGTGCACTTGAGGAGACTTCTCAAAATACGGTAAAAGAGCATATGAGAGGGCTGCCGAGAGGACATAAAACTAGCTTGTTAAGTTTCAAAAAACAAAGTAGGTACTTACAGAAAATTATAAGATTACCTTTTGGTGGGTTTCTCGATCTCAGAAGCCGACTTCTTTTTAGAAGGCTTCGTCTTAGAAGGCTTCGTCTCTTTGGAGTCCTTTCCCTTTGGCACATCCTGGCAAAGCTTCCAATTTTTCTTCTGCCTGTAGAATTCGAGACGGTAGATAGCAACTAACTCGGCATTCGTACTTTTGTGAGCAGACGACATAGCGCAGGCATAGCAGTTGGGAAGCCACAAAGTATCTTAAAAAATAAATCTGAAAATTATAATAAACCACGAGTAAATTTCACAGTTTCAGAGGAAAAATGCTTCGTATGGAATTTTGTTTTTGCCGGCAGCACGGCTTGACGTTATTAGGTAAAAAAATATAATGTTTTTTGTTGGCCCTTTTCAGGGCAGGCTAAGGCTCATTGGCCATACTTCCATGTCTTCAGTATTATTATTTTTCAGTAGTATTAGTATGTCTTCAGTAATTTTTCTTTCACAGTTTTTAGTATTTTTAACCGACTTCAAAAAGGGAGGAGGTTTCTCAATTCGACCGAATATTTTTTTTTATGTGTGTTCGCGGATAACTTCGTCGTTTAGGACCTGATTTTGTTGATTTTTTTTTGTTGGAAAGGAGATATCCCAAGGGTGGTACCCTTTGAGTATACATACCTACAAATGTTTACTCTGAGGGTGGTAACATGATAAAGAAACCAGAATCTGATGATGGCATCCCAGAAAAATCGAGGGGAACCATAGTTTCCTGTTTGAAGTCGGTTTTGTTTTGTTCAAAATTATTCAGTATCATTGTTATTTTTTGACTTGCACTATAATTAACTTAACCTACACACTCCAGCAAAATGATACCACTTTTGCTGAAAATTTGGCGGACTTCTTGTGTAAACTCGAAACACAGCATACACACTATTGAGAGTCGGGGGCAGATTACAACAGTCAAACTTAACTGCTTCACAAAAACACCCCATTATACTGCCAAACAACGACAAACTAACAAACCTTCTCATTGATAAAGCTCACAGAAAGACCAGATCTTTAGAAGATGGAACCGGTGGTGACTGCAGCGAAGTGGTCGCAGCCGCGCCGCCGCCACAACCAAACATGCGGAGCAAGATGGACAAGGCTACTTCACCTTCTACAGATCATTGACCTTATTACTTTGTTACTGTTGTTTAGTTTTAAGTTTTATTTCTTAAATTCGGCAGCAATGTACGAGCACGCATATTAAGGATTATTTTCCGCTAATTTTATAATAAGTATTTTAGCTGACATTGCGAACTCATACATCGCCCGTCGTCATTCACTTAGTGCAATAAAGACGCTTGACAAGAGCACACACGTTTTACATACAAACTCTCCTGCCGTCCTGCACTCATACAATCTACATACATCGTTCGGGGACCAGCCCGAACATTTTGGTCCTTCGAGCCGGATGAACTGCCACAATGGAAAACAATGCAATTCTAGTAAGCGGTGCCGAGTTTGCAATAAGCCTCACCACACGACACTACATGACATTATTATTCACGACCAATTAGTGGAAAAAATAATGCCTGTAAATATGACACCGACTACGTCAAGGTGTACGCCGCCACCTGCGCCGGGTACTACGCCACGAAAATCAAATCACGTGGCGGGAAACTACGAGGTTTTACTTGCAACTATGGAAATATATGTAAAGGCAGCGGATGGAACTCCAATGAAAATGAGAGCCTTGTTAGATCAAGGATCACAGATTAACTTGATTACAGAATCAGCTGCACAGCGTCTAGGCCTCCCGAGACGTAAAAACAACTCAACAGTCTCCGGAGTAGGTATCTCGGACAACAAGAGCAAAGGAATAATACAACTGGAATGCGATTCGATATACGGTGACTATACATTCACTACAGAAGCACAGCTGGTGATGCCGAAGTTGCTAAACAACTAGCCTAACTACACTTTTAAAAAACAGGAATGGCCACATCTACTTAAAATTAATCTAGCGGACTCCAATTACAACATTTCAAGATCCGTGGACATTCTACTGGATGCTGGAGTCTATGCTAAAATTATCATGAATGGAATATTGCGAGGACCTTCACAAGCCCCGATCGCACAGCAAACAAAGTTGGGGTGGGTTCTGCTCGGCAATTTCCAAACATTCAACTGCCATGCTGTTCTAAATGACATTGAAGAAATATCTCAATTCTGGGAAATGGAAGAAATTTCTGAGAAAACATCTATCTTTACACCAGAAGAGAAGTACTGCGAAACACTCTATCAAAATACAACACAAAGAAACTCAGAGGGGCGATACGAAGTACGCATCCCCATGAAACCAGGTTTTGAGAAACATTTGGGGCCGTCAAAACCACAGGCGGTGGCCCAATTCAGACAAATCGAAAAAAGACTTGCCAAGGATACCAATCTGGCTGACAACTACAAAAAATTCATAAATGAATATTTGGAGCTGCAACACATGAAAGAATGTACATCACCATGCGAACCCAGCTGCTTTCTGCTACACCATGGAGTAATGAAACTTGACTCTACTACAACCAAACTTCGCGTTGTTTTCAATGGGTCTCAAAAAACGAAATCGGGCTACAGTCTCAATGAACTTATGGAATGCGGGCCTAACCTCCAACAAGACCTGCAATCAATGATCCTACGCTGGAGAGGATTTCAATACGTTTACACAGCTGATATCGAAAAATTTTACCGGCAGATCTTAGTACAAGAGATAGACCAACACCTCACAAAGATTGAATGGCGCAATACCGTCGATGACGTCATCAGAGAGTATCAGTTATGTTCTGTGACATACGGCTTAAAATCCTCCCCGTACCTAGCGATGCGAACAATCAAACAACTGATAAGGGACGAAGGTCATCGGTTCCCTCTCGCTGCATACATCTTGGACAACCAGCTCTATGTCGACGATTTACTAGGCGGAAGTAATGACATTTTGGAAGCTAAAGAGACACAAAAACAGCTGATTAACATCCTAAAAATAGCAGGCTTCAATCTTCGAAAATGGCCCAGTAACGACTCAAGGTTACTCGAAGACCTGTCACAAGATTTAATAAGTCAAAACATGATTGACTTTACCCATGCAGATACAAATAAAACACTGGGAATCACGTGGAATCCGTGCACGGATCAGGTTACATTCAAACAAACCATACCTACACCTTCAAACAAAGAAGAAAATTACTTAATAACAAAGCGAACATTACTATCGGATTTATCAAAAATTTATGATCCGATGGGCTGGCTATCTCCAGTTACGATGAAGGCAAAAATCATCTTCCAACAAGTCTGGACCTTAGCTACTGGTTGGGATGACCCCCTCCCCCAAAACATTCAAAAGGAGTGGCAAACATTTAAACAAGATCTCCTGTGCATTAAGAATATAACAATAACACGTTGGATGGGGAACACTAACCAGCCCTTTGAAATACATGGCTTTTGCGATGCTTCCGAAAAGGCGTACGCATGCGTGATCTACTGTAAAAGTTTGGATAAAAATGGAGAACATATGATAAGACTCGTGGGCGGAAAAACAAAACTCGCCCCCTTAAACAAAACAATAACATTGCCCAGATTAGAACTATGTGGGGCCCTACTATTATCAAAACTTATGAAAAAAGTCATAGAGTCACAAGGCGTTCAGACAGTCCAAATTAAAATCAATGGTTGGACTGACTCTATGGTCGTACTTGGATGGATACAAGGAGATGTGTCGAGGTGGAAGGCATTCGTGGCAAACAGAGTTAAAACAATAGCAAGCAACATGCCATTGGGATGCTGGAGACATGTGAAATCTGAAGATAACGCTGCCGACTGTGCAAGCCGAGGGCAACTTCCATCTCAATTATCAACAAATAAGCTATGGTGGAAGGGACCGTCATGGCTGAAGAAAGAAGATATTCCTATGGAAAAACAATTATTTGAAATCCCGACAGAAGAGATCAAGAAACAAACGTGTACTGCACAAAAAATGCCATCTCCATTGATTGAGGAACTTCTAAACAAACACAGCTCTATGGCTCGACTCATGCGCGTACTCGGCTGGGTATCGCGTTTCATTCAGCGGACACGACGCGATGCAAATGCAACCTTAACTGCCTATTTAACAAAGTCGGAGATAGAAACAGCATATAACATCATTGTTAAATCAGTACAAAGTAACTACTTTAGCGATAAGATAGGGAAGCTACGTAAAGGTTTGGAAGTTAGTTCAAGAAAACATATTTTGAGTTTGAGCCCCTTTTTAAACTCGGAAGGAATCTTGAGAGTCGGGGGCAGATTACAACAGTCAAACTTAACTGCTTCACAAAAACACCCCATTATACTGCCAAACAACGACAAACTAACAAACCTTCTCATTGATAAAGCTCACAGAAAGACCAGATCTTTAGAAGATGGAACCGGTGGTGACTGCAGCGAAGTGGTCGCAGCCGCGCCGCCGCCACAACCAAACATGCGGAGCAAGATGGACAAGGCTACTTCACCTTCTACAGATCATTGACCTTATTACTTTGTTACTGTTGTTTAGTTTTAAGTTTTATTTCTTAAATTCGGCAGCAATGTACGAGCACGCATATTAAGGATTATTTTCCGCTAATTTTATAATAAGTATTTTAGCTGACATTGCGAACTCATACATCGCCCGCCGTCATTCACTTAGTGCAATAAAGACGCTTGACAAGAGCACACACGTTTTACATACAAACTCTCCTGCCGTCCTGCACTCATACAATCCACATACATCGTTCGGGGACCAGCCCGAACACACACTTTTGTTTCATTATACTACACAATAAACACATAAATTGTACTTTGCTGATTAATACACTTTCAATGTTATATATCAAAAACCACGAAATGTAATTATTCGGATAATAAAAGAAAAATGACAAACTGAACGCTACCAATTCCCGCTAAAAAGTCCAAAGTGCGAAAAAATCAGAGGATATTATGTTATTTATTTTATTATTTAGGTTTTTAAAACTTTGTCATCCAGGCCCTCAGTCTAATAGGAAAGACTTTTCACAATCAATCTAACAAAAATAGTTTACAAAATTATCAAAGGAACTTTTTTTGGGCTCTTATTAGTTCCTACACTAACCTACTTATTTCTGCAAAATGATAGCACTTTTTTTAAAACGATAATAATATGTCAACTTGTGTGAAAAATGCTAAGTTTACCTTTGCTCTAAGAAAAGCACTGTTTGTTTAAATTAAAAAAAAAAAATACAATAAGTTTATTGTTTTTAACAAGGAGTACACTTTGAGATGGGGTTGGTGTCTCCTTTTAAGCATAAACAGCCTGTGTCAGGAGGCACCGCTCTTTCTTAACATAATAAATGTTGTTCCCTGAGATAAGCAAAGTAATATAAAATTACAAAAGTATCTATAGTAAGTGCCAATGCGTGTGTCTGTGTATGTGTGTGAGTTTGTGTGTGTGTATGTATGTGTGTGTGTGTGTGTTGGATAGGTGAGGATGGCACTTAACATCAATGATTACAAAGCATAATAATAATGAGGAAAATTCTGAGTTGGACCTAAGTAACAGCTTCTCAATAACAATAACACAGTAGTATAGCGGTAACTTTATGCAGTAAAAGAGTGAAAATAACTTTCGTGTTTAGTTTTCAAAAATTTGCCTTATTATTTTTTTATTAAACAAAACATTAATTTCTTGTGAAGAACATGTTTTTGATTTCTTGAGAGCCCTTGATGCACAAAGTATTAACAATGAGACCATATTTTATTTAAATGAAATAATACACTAAAATTGAATAAAGATATTTACAAATATATATCTTTTCCCGAAAAAGAAAACATCAATCTAAGGGTTAAGGCAGCCTCTTACACTCCCTGAATGTGTAAATAAATTTAGTACGCTGAAATTTTCTTATACAACCTACTTAAACCTCCGGGGTAAATTTAGTAAAAACTTTCCTCGGTAAAAGCCTGAGTAAGACAAACTCTTTAGACGGGAAGAGAAAGCGTCGAAACTCAAACTATCCGGGAATTATCAAGGAGGACTGTTTTTAGATGGCGTTTTTCATCGTCTTTTCTATACAATGTTGTTCTTAATTACTTTTAAACAATACCTAGATATCATAAAAGTACTTTCCTAGAATACGTACATACGCTGAATCATTTTGTTCCTGGCTTTATAGACATCTATATATATATAAAAGAAAGTCGTGTTAGTTACACCATTTATAACTCAAGAACGGCTGGACCAATTTTTATGATTTTTGTGTTTTTGGATTTGTTTTTTTGTCAGGAATAGGATAATGAGTATTTAAATATGATATATATAAAAGAAAGTCGTGTTATTTACCCCATTTATAACTCAAGAACGGCTGGACCAATTTTTATGATTTTTCTGTTTTTGGATTTGTTTTCGTCAGGAATAGGATAATAAGTATTTAAGACATAAGACATATAAGACATTTATTGATTCCTTGTCACCAAACACACATAAATAATATTGGGAATAAATTAAATAAACAATTTTTTTTTTAAATGAGAGGATAACAATAACAAAATAACAGTACCTAATATTACAAGTAGAGAAAAAACTATCAAAGTATGATAATTTGTGTATGTGTTTGTATGCGTGTGTGTGTGTGTGTGTGTGGTGCAAGAATCACGGACCGCGCTCAGCATATACTGCGTGCGGCTTATGCTGCAACGCAGCGCTGATTTTCAGCGTGGTCCAGGGCTACTGCGATTGTTCGCACGATGCGGTCAGCCGTGTTGTAGTAATATATATATTGTGTTTATTATATACATATAATTTAATTTTGTAAACCTGCTCATAAGTCTCACTTACTATACTGTAAGGTAGGTAGGAAGGACGCGGTGACCCACAGGCAAAGTTTTTTGGTATTCTAGAAGAATATTTTTAAACTTTAATTTGAACCCGTGAATTCCCACCAGGTCCCGCGTAGGTGGTGGTATGTTGTTCCAGCATTTCGTAGCAGTATATCGGAAACTGCCTCGAAATGCCGCCATCCGATGCCTGTACGGAACCAGCACCTTGCCGGAAGCTCGGATCACTCGCGTACTCGTAGTGTTCTCTGATCGCCATTTAAATTTGTCAAACAGATACTCCGGCTGCGCATACTTCACAATACCGAAGATAAGAATAGCCAACCGAAGTTCATTTTTAATATGTTTGCGCTATTTAAAAATGGTGTGACATGAGTCCGAGGTGGGATGTTAAATCAATAGCGTGCGCATGCGTTTTGAACCCTTTGAACGATTCGCTCGGTTCGAGCCAGCAAGCGTGGTCCGTACACCGTGTCTGCGTAGCCCAGCCTGGATAAAACTAGTGAGTCACATAACTTTATGCGAAGGTCGAAACTGAGAAATTGACGTATTCTATAAAGAATTTTTAATCTACAAAAACAATTACGAGCGATATTAAGTACGTGGTTCTCAAAGTGAAGGCCTTCGTCCATTTGTATTCCCAGGTTTCGGGCCTCAGTGACGCGCTCTACATTCCCTCCCATAATATTTATAATTGGGTTTTGCTTCGTGATACTTTCGACTTGATGTTTTGTTCCCAAAATCATGAACTTAGACTTATTTGGGTTTAGTACCAATGTGTTCTCTTCAGACCACCTGCAAATGTTATGAAGATCGTTATTGATTCTCTCTATGGCCTCGTCTATGTCACAGGGTTTAAAAGAGAAGTATATCTGAATGTCGTCTGCATACATGTGGTACTGAAAATGCTTGATCATCTTGCAGACGTCCGCGGTATACAGTATAAAGAGAGGTGGTCCCAGGATCGAGCCCTGAGGTACCCCTCTCTTAACGGAGCATGGGTTAGAAAATATGGGTTTACCATCCTTACTAGTTATTTTAACCTGCTGCGAACGTCCACAGAGATAACTAGCAAACCACTTAATTGTTTTAGGATCGAAACCATAGTAAGTCATCTTCGATAATAATAAAGAAATATTAATCGCATCAAAAGCACGGGAGTAATCTAAAAGTACCATAATAGTGCCCCTACCAGCATCAAGTGCAGACAAGACATTATCAATTACATCAATCAAAGCAGTCAATGTACTTCGCATCTTTCTGAAAGCCGATTGAAAAGGGGGCAGAATATTTGATTTCTCTAAGTACAGTGTAAGTTGGCTGCAGACAGCTTTCTCAACAATCTTGGAGATGCAGGGAAGTATGCTGATGGGCCGTAGGTCTTTAAAGTCAGAGATATTGCTGCTCTTAGGGAGTGGAGTAACCATTGCTACCTTCCAGGTATCAGGGAATGTATGTGTTACGATAGACCGGTTCACTATATCCCTTATCGCACCAACCGAGTAAGGCAAAGTGAGAACCAACATGTCAAGGGAGATATCATCAATACCAGTAGCATTTGATTTTAAAGATTTAATAATTTTAAAAATTTCGTCCTCGCTTATACTTTGCAAGTTAAAAACGGATGATCCATGGCTACTAAATTCAAAATTTGTTAAGGTGGATATAGGAACATCAGTCTTTCCGGGAACATTCATAAAATGCAAGTTAATTTGATCGGGATCAGAGAGGTGGTCTGGTAAATCAGCTAAGTTGTTCCTACTGTTTATGTCAACTGTTCTTTTTATGTTTTTCCATAGAGCGCGAGGCTTAGTTACATTATTGTTTACGTTTTGAGAAAAAAATGCATGTTTTTCATTAAAGATGGCTGAATTTACACAATTTTTAAGATCTGTATAATATTTTTTATGTGCTGCTTCACCAGTTGAACGGAATCTATCATGAGCCGCATTTCTTAACCTAATCATCTCTTTGATCGTACATTTTATCCAAGGATAGTGATGCTCCCTTGCGATTACACGTTTTTTTGGTGCAAAACAATCGAATAGTAACGAAATAGTTTGCGTAAACACAGTGACCATGTCGTTAACGTTCTGTAAACAGGATATACTATCCCAATCAATATTGTGCAATGACTGATTAAATAAGTCAATGTCGAGATTACCTAAAGATCGTGTAGTGAGCCATCTGGCAGGTTGTTTCTGTATTATAATATTTTTAAATATGATATTAATCAATAAAAAATGTAGGGTAGAGTAGCGTAGTGTAGTGTAGATGTAGTGTAGTGTAGTTAGGGTAGCGTAGTGTAGTGTAGGTGTAGTGTAATTAGGGTAGGGTGGTGTAGTTTAGGGTAGTGTAGTGTAGGGTAGTGTAGTGTAGGGTAGGGTAGGGTAGTGAAGGGTAGGGTAGGGTAGTGTAGTATAGTGTAAGGTGGAACGAAGTTCGCCGGGACAGCTAGTAAAACTATAAATATGAACAATTTTTGTAACGAAGCCAATCTTTAATTTTTCTTACGTTCAACCGGATTTTATATCATCTGTTTTGTCAATTTTTACATTTTGTTATTTTGTTTGTTTTTCAAATTGTCATATTGCCATTCAATTCCGTTTCCCATCCCATTTTCTAATATATACAGATTGAATTTTTTTAAGGGTCAGTATGGGGAAATTCTAAAATATAAGAGATACTTAGATAAAAACTTTGGAGAAAAATTTTAGAGAAATTAAAAAAGGCGTTTTAAAAATTAAAAAATCTTGAGGTTCGCAATATGGCTTTTTTTGAAAAAAAAAATGTCATTTCGATCGTATATCACCATACAAACTAAAAATTGTAACGAGACCATAGGTCTAAAGTTGCAAGAAGTTTTTGAAATTACTTCAAATCAAAATTAAAGATACAATTTATCATTAAACTAGCAGTGAAACCTGGCGTTGCTAGGGGTTCAACTACATGACATATTTAATGGTATACAAAATATATAAGGATCCATTTTTAACGTAGATATTATATATGATGTTGAGAGACTTATTCGGCCATTAAACATACGGTGTATATAGAGTACCGATATCTAATAGAGTAAACAAATTAACAAATATAAATAATTTTAAGAAACAGCTTAGTAAATGAAAAAAAACTTTGTTTTATTTACATTATTATGAAATTTCTAAATCTTTCTCGAACAGCCTAAACAGTTAGCACTCATTTTAGAACTTTTTAAATATTTCTAGAATTTTCTAGAATTGTCTCCAACATTTTAAATGGATCATAATAGTTTGCACTAATTTAGGAACTTTCTAGACCATTCCATAAATTTATAGAACTTTCTCGAACATTCTAAATTGATAATAATAGTTTGCACTCATTCAAGAATTTTTTAGGTTATTCCAAATATTTTTAAGACTTTCTAGAACGGTCCCATTCGATAATAACAGTTTTACACATTCAGGAACTTTCTAGAACGTTCAAGATCGATAATAACAGTTTAACACAATTTGGAACTTTCCAGATCATTCCAGAGATCATAATTTCTAGTAAGAACACTCTAGAATATTTAGATTTACATCACTATTCACTTCGATTTAGGTCTCCTAGATCAATTATAACACTCGTACACATTTTTGAACTTTCTAGATCATTCCAGAAATTTTTAGAACTTTCTCGAACATCCTAAATCGATCATAACAGTTTGCACTTATTTTAGAATTTTCTAGATCAATTATAACACTTTTACACATTTTTGAAATTTTTAAAGCATTCCAGAAATTTCTAGAACTTTTTCGAATATTCTAAATCAGTTATAAAAGTTTGCACTCATTTTTGGACTTTCTAGATCATTCCAGAAATTTCTAGTACTATCTCGAACATTCTAAATCGATTATAATAGTTTGCACTTATTTAAGAATTTGCCAAATCATTCCAAAATTTTTTAGAATTTTCTAGAACGCTCCAGACTGATAATAACAGTTTTACTCTAGATTATTCCAGAAATTTTTAAAACTTTCTAGAACATTCAAGACCACCCACCGCGACCAAACTCCCTAACTCCCACCTGGAGACCAAGGGGTATTTACCACCCCAACAGGAAGTTGATTGGAGTTGGTGGTGATAGAGAAAACCTTGTCTTTACGTATGTACAGATTGATAGGATGGATAATTGAAATGAAACAAAACCAAAAATCTGCCACTTGCCTTAGTCCCACGAAATAAATTTATCTTGAAAATTGATCGAAATGTCCTCCATTTTCGCCTAAGCACGGTCGACTTCGGCGAAGCACTCCCCGAGTTGCATTTCCCAATGAAATGTATGGTATTGTGTTTAGCATTTAATCAAGTCACGTGTTGTGGGTTGGAATAAGCACGTCGAAGAGGCTCATAGGGTGGCCAGAGCGAGGTTTCAGTCCTGGTTATGGTATGGTAAACCTTCTACTTGTCCCATTTATAATGGAAAATATTTAAGTCTCGTTTGAAATGGTGTCAGGACCACCAAGATCAAATTAAAATGAATATTTTAGTTTCGCAACATGCCAAAAAAGACTTTCGTGGATTTTGGCACAGCACCAACAAACTGAAGAGTCAGCCTGGTCTCCCTGTGAGCATCAGCGGTGTCAATGGCAGTAATGACATAGGAAATCTCTCCGTCCCTGTTTTTCTTTGTAAAGCATTTCGTTGTAAAGTCTCCGTTAGGACCGGCTAAGGGGATGGTCAATGCTGAGACTGGGAATGAAACTATGGGGACTAGAGTTACGGCCACAGAGATCACTAAAATCATTAGATCAATGTCAAGAGGGAAATCCCCTGTCCATGACAGTCTCAGCATTGAGCATCTACAACATGCCGGTCCTCATATGTCAAGAGTTCTGGCTATGTAGTTTTCGATGTGCATAAGTCATTCTTATCTGCCGACTGAAATAATGAAACCCATTGTGGTACCTGTAGTAAAGAACAAGACAGGAGACACCTGTGACAAAAATAACTACAGGTCTATCTCGCTGGTGACCATAGTCGCCAAGGTGTTTGACGCTGTGCTTTATACTCAACATAATGAATATGTACAAATGAACGATAATCAGTTCGGGTTTAGGCCTGGACTTTCTACTGAAAGTGCCATATTGAGTCCTAAGCACACCGTTAGATATTATCTTAACCGAGGGACTCCTGTGTACATTTGTTTCCTTGATTTGTCTAAAGCTTTTGACCTGCTTTCTTACGACGTTCTTTGGAAAAAGTTAGACGATATAAAGCTACCAAAACAGTTTTTATCTTCAAGTATTGGTATAGAAGTCAGGTCAATTGTGTTAGATGGGCGGGCTCATTATCGGAGCCGTATAGGTTGGAGTGCGGAGTGAGACAGGGGGATTGAGCTCTCCTACGCTCTTCAACCTATACACAACACATTGATTGGTGAGCTCGGTAGCACACATGTCGGCTGCCACATCGATGGTACTTGTGTCAATAATTTAATTTACGCAGACGACATGGTGCTGCTGAGTGCATTGGTCTGCAGGCTCAGGAGGCTGTTGTGTATATGTGAGTCATATGCTCAAAATCACGGCCTCAAGTATATTGTGACGAAAAGTCAAGTCATGGTCTTTGAGGAAGGTTCTAAACATCGCTCAAATGTGCCGCCAATACGGCTAAACAATGCACAGCTACAGATAGCAGATAAATTTAAATACCTCGGGCATTTACTAACAGCCGGCCTTAAAGATGATGATGACATTGAAAGGGAACGGAGAGCCTTATGTGTAAGAGCGAATATGATCGCCCGCAGATTTTCACGATGCTCAACGGAAGTAAAAAGATCCCTATTCGAAGCTTATTGTACATCTTTTTACACGTGCAACCTGTACACTAACAATCAAAACAATACGCTTAGGGCGATGTTGGGGCTGCCGTGGCGTTGCAGCGCCACGGGCATGTTCGCGGAGGCACGCATCGACAGTTTTTATGCAGTAATACGCAAGACGTGCGCGTCTCTCGTGCGCAGGGTGCGCGCCAGCTCCAACAGCGTCCTAATGATGATTGCGGACAAGGTAGACTGTCAGGTCACACGCAATCAGAAATAATAATATTTGTATCTCGATTTATTTTACTAACATAATCTATAACTATAAGTCTAACTATGGGTTTATGTTACTCGAATCAAATTTGAAAATAAAATAAACAAATAAAATTATATTGATCACGACGGCGTCTTACGAGTCCATGGCCGAGTAGATGTGGCAACGGACATTTTTCTTCAGTCCAAGAGGCCTGCCATACTAGATGGACGGAGGTATGCTGCTCGACTTATAATCATGCACTTTTATATTCGAGCTGCAATGCAAACAATGAGAATGTAATTAATGAGCTCATACAACGATTTTGGATAGTGCATTTACGTCTGTCTGTACGAAGTGTAACATCAAAATGCCTTTTCTGCAGAATAAGGAAGGCAAAACCAGTAGTGCCACCGCAAGGCGACTTACCTGCTGGTAGAGTAGCGCACCACTGCAGACCCTTTTCTCACTGTGGGCTAGATTTATTTCGACCGTTAAATGTGGTAGTAGAAAGAAGGCGCGAAAAGAGATACGGTGTGATATTTACATGCATGATAGTAAGGGCAATCCACCTATAAATTGTTCTTTCCCTAACCACAGACAGCTTAGTCATGGCCTTACGACGAATGATAACAAGAAGAAGTTGGCCCAGCGATTTGTACTCCGATAATGGAACTAATCTGCGTGAAGCTGAAACCGATTTAAATAAACTGCAAACTGAAGCCGCAAACAACCAAGTCAGGTGTCATTTTAATCCACCCCTAAGTCCACATATGGGCGGGGATCGTGAGAGGTTGATACGCAGCGTAAAGGTAAGCTTGAAAGTTATACTGAAGGAGAGAGCACCGCGAGATGAAACCGTGTTTTGTGAGGTGGAGGCGATTGTCAACAGTCGCCCACTTACTCACGTTTCAGTGAGCTCTGCCGACGAAATGGCCCTAACACCTTTTCATTTTATTTTAGGTTCCTTATCTAATTTACCACCAGTTACCTACTACTCATCCTACATAAATCTCCTCAAGGAAGCAAATGCACGTAGCCCAAAGCTGGCTCTTCCCTGTCTTCTACCCCAAACTATGAGATCAAACACTGACGGCGAGCAGCTTCGTGTTGGGGGCTTGGTCCCGGTCGTCGACCCTGCTGCTAAGCGGAAATAATGGCCGCGAGGCGTGCAATCGAGGCTGTTTACCCGGGCGGCGACGGCCGCGTGCGGGTTGTTGATGTGAGGACCTCGCGTGGGACTCTGCGCCGACGCTCTGCTATACGCCTGGTGCGACTGCCTTCAAGCCCCAGAGGGGTAGAATGTCAGTGACAGAAAAAAGTGTTGTTACCAAAGACACTTTTGTAATAAAATTTTCTAATACATCACGTCAAAAGATATTTTCTGCATTTATTAAATATCCTTAAGTATTTCCAGAAGCTCATCATTAACAACATCTTTTTCTAAGTAATTAAAAAGTACAGTTAAATTGCATTACTCACGGTGACAATTAACGATACATTAGCACTAACAGTATCCCCCCCCCCCCCCGCAGACGATGTTAATGTCAGCGTGCAGCGGGGGAGGTGAATTTCTCATCTTTATTTTAGAGGCTCTGTAAACGTTCAAACATGATTGTAAAACTTTACGTTTTGTTTGTACGTTTTCGTCCAAACATCACAGCATACGCACCATGAAGTTTCAGGGCAGTTTGCGCCGAGAACATACGCTTTGATGAGTAAATTGACCTGCCACGGGCGAGTCAGTCTGTATTTGTTGTTATAGCGGCGGCTTTAGAAATATACACTGAAAATTTAAACTGTCTGCTTAATATGTATTACAGTAAGTTCATGAAATACCTACAACAGCCCGCTGATAGATAAATGGGCGGATGGACGGAAGGACGGACAGCGGAGGCTTAGTAAAAGGGTCCCGTTAGCACCCTTGGGGTACGGACCCTAAAAAAGAAAAAAAAGAGACGTTGGAACTACTACTACTACCTACTGTCTGGATTCTGGATTCAGAACCCAACCTTGTGGAGCGGCGGTCGTGCGAAAATGGCGAGTATGTTTGGCAAACATGACCGTACTGCTTCAAACATGTTTGAGAAACACGCCGTCGATTAAACTTCTCAAACAAACAGCTAAACACGTAAAATTTTACAAATATTTTACAAACATGGCCGCTAAAGATCAAATAATTACTCAAACACCTAAAATTTTACAAACATTTTACGACTCTTACGTTGTTAGTAATAGTAGGTCATCTTTGGTTGGTTTTATTCGGTAATGCGTTTGTTATTTTGTTACAAACGTGTATCCGAACAAGACTTGACAATAGATGTCATTCAATTCACGTCATCGCGATCGTCGTCGTCGCGGACGCGGATCAACAACTTTTTTTGATAAAGCCCGGATCGAAGACGGTGACCGCGATGTGTCGGAAAATTAATTTATATGTCTTCCACTGTGCAATTGTACTGTGTTCTCTAGTGTGTGCTAACAGCCAGACTGTTCATAAACGTTTTGAATACAAATACTCTTTTAAACCGCCGTATTTAGCGCAGAAAGATGGGTCTGTTCCATTCTGGGAGTACGGAGGCAGTAAGTTTTGTCAATTTTATTACTATGTTTGTGTTTGCAACGCAGTTTTTGCTAGTCTGGTAGTCAGTCGATACATTATCTTTGACTTGCTATTGATAGTAACCGTATTTATGTTATAAAAGCTTTGAAATTGCTGAAAACTCTTGTTTGCGAGTTTTACCTGTAATTCAGTAAGACGGACACGTCAGTGAAATCTGTCAAGAGTGACGGAGATGGATAGACGTGAATCTGCACTTGTGCGACTGAGAGGTCCGAAAGTTGTCGAATATCTTGTTTTTTCACGCGTCCACGATGGCACTGAATGTTCGGAAATGTATTAAAATGCAGACGGCTTTTTCAATAAAATTTAAGCAGTTGCTAAAATATAATTCGTCAATTGCTAAATAGCTGATGAGTACATTATGTATTTGCTTCATACATATTTTATGATGATACAGTTTTTATGAGATGCTAGTTTAATTTTGTCTAATATAAAGTTAGCACTATTTAAATTCTGTAAAATAATAGCGTAGATAGTCTGGCAAAGATGGAACAGTTCAATGATGGTACAATGAGCTAGACAGGTATAGTCATGGAAAACTATTTCATCAGAGGTCAGAGTAAAATTTTCTTTTATAAATTCATCCAATTTTAACTCTCCTTGTACAAGTGGAGTTTATTAAACCCTATTTATTTATTAATTCCTCTCTGGTTATTGACTCTTTTATAACCCTGCAAGTGCGAAGCCATTTGAAGTGTCTAGGCCAGTTACACTGCTTTAGCGGGGTGCCTGCCAACACAAAAATTAAATATCATTAGAAAGAAAATTTTATCAGCTTTTAAAATAAATATTAAAAATAACTAAAAATATTTACATTTAATTGATTAAATTTACATTTAATATGCAGCACGGCTGAACGCAGCATAAAATTTGTCAATTTCTTTTTTTTTTTTTTTTTAATAATTGACATAAAGATACATTAGAAATAAGTAATTTTAAATGTAAATATGTAGTTTATAAATAGTTATGGTAAATTACATGAAAAAGAACAAGAAAAAAGAAATAAAGAAATATAACATAATGTATTTAATTTGATTTTAGCCTAACACATGTGAAATAAATTTGTTTCAAAATTTCATCAGCTCTCTAGATCAGTAATTAGCTTTTATAGCTTTCATACAAAAATACTGAGAAAACATTGGATAACTGCAACGGGCCAAACGGTCTCCCATGCAGCAAAATTATTCACCCTACTTGAGCCCCGGAGGCGCGTTTGATATCCTCCCTGGAAGGGTTATGTAAATAATTGATCATTATGATACCTTCCGCATCCCATAAAACAGTGGCCATTATCTCAAGATTCAAGGTATTTATTCAAAATAGGTGCAAATTACACTTTTTCTGATAGCCATCAAATAATAATAACATAACTTCATTTGTGAAAAATCAAGAAATTAACAATCATCAGTTAATAATGTCAAAATCCTTGAAATAAACCAGATTATGTCATTAGAACATGAAAACAATATGACACGAAAAGTTATACATAAATCATTGAATGTCGTTGATACCTTGACAAGAGTAGGCCAGTTCACAGGGACAGCCGGTCACAAGTATAATGCGAGAGTCCTCCCATCAACCATATTAGAGGGTAAGGAGCGACCCGGCTCCCGATGCGCCACCACTTGCCAGTGGATGCAGATATCTTGAATCTCTTTGCTGCTGGTGAGGATGGTCTTTCACACCTTGCTTTGGTTTTTTGCTTCATTAACAGTCACAAATCGCACTTGAAAAGATTCCAGATCTTATTCAATCTTTGCTAAATTTTATAATACTCTAGTTTTCTTTTGTGCATCTGCTAACATTTCAAAAAGCCACCTGATTGATTTTTGATGTATGATTAAAAATAGACTGATCTGTCCAGAGGAAAGTTTTAAAATCTATATATAGAAAAGAAAGTTGTGTTTGTGTTAGTTACACCATTTATAACTCAAGAACGGCTGGACCAATTTTTATGATTTTTGGATTTGTTTTCGTCAGGAATAGGATAATAAGTATTTAAATATGATATTCATCAATTAAAAAAAAAAATATTGTCTATTCGTTAATAAAAAAAAATATCAGTGAAATAATAATTGGTTTTAGGGTAGGTTAGTGTAGTGTAGTGTAGGTGTAATGTAGTTAGGGTAGGGTAGTGTAGGGTAGGATAGGGTAGTGTAGTGTAGTGTATGTATGGTAGGGTAGTGTAGTGTAGGGTAGGGAAGGGTAGTGAAGGGTAGGGTAGGGTAGGGTAGTGTAATGTAGTGTAAGGTGGAACGAAGTTTGCCGGGACAGCTAGTATCAGAAAAATAACAAATGGTCATACATCTACCATCTTGACTATTTCTTTAATGTTTTCTTCAGTTGTGGAGGTTGTTGGCCGCCCCAAGCAAGAATCATCGTTACAGGCTGTTCTGCCACATTTGGGTACTGCACACCAGTATGCCACTGTAGAATAAGTCTAAGCATTGCCTGCCAAAGTAGTCTGCAGTTCTTTAAAAAATACTGTTAGTAGAAAAATTTTCAGGCAGAAATAATACTATTCAAAGTTCTATATTCTCCATTATTCACACAAGTCTAATTCCCACTGATTTAAACTTGGAAAAAATATTTAAAACTTCGCTGTCCGACTGTCCGTCTGTCACCAGGCTGCATTTCATGAACCGAGATTGCTAGACAGTTCATATTTTCACAGATACTGTATTTCTGTTGCCGCTATGACAACAAATACAAAAAAGTAAAAAAAAACCGTGATTTTTTTTTGTTTGATATTGATAACGGCAACAGGTAGATGCTTGAAATATTCACAGAATATCGAGTTATATAAATAATTCAATTAACATAAAATAAAATAAACATTTAAGCGGGGGCTCCAATACAACAAATATGATTTTTATAGATAGATAGATAGATAAACCGTTTATTCAGCGACCAGGCACAAAAAAACAATTAGTAAAAGGTTGGTAACAATAAAGTATAGATAATGGTTCCCCTTAGTGTCGAAGTCCGACTTGCATTTGGCCAATTTTTACTTATGTTTTCTAATTAATTCTATCAAAATAGAATGTATTCCTTTAACACAAGTACCTCTACGATTTTAAAACTTATTGATCAACCCAGTATACAAAATATTTCAAGTTATTTGTCTTTTAATGAATTTTTAAAGTATGGGCTGATTTCTGCCGGTATGGTACGAAGGTTAGCGATAAGAATTAGGGGCCCCTCTTGTCATTCATACAAAGTGTCAAGTGTGAGGGGGCTAGTGCTAGTCTATCTCGGTTTTGTATTGTACAGTAGGCATCTCTCTTGTTCTTGAATTGAATGGAGCTTTGCATTACACCACTTTACTTGTTGATCGGAGGTGAAAAACCTCAAGGTGATCCCGAACTTCCAGAGGGCACTATCGAGGTTTCACCGCCATCTGATGCACCTTTGTTGATACCAGCTGGAAAACCTCAGATAAAATCTGAACTACCAGAGGCCACTGCCAAGGCTCCATCGCCATCGGTGGTGCCCGCACAGGTCGAGCCTACACAAGGCACCACCTCAATAACTAAACCTATAGATTATAACATATAAAAAAAAATTAAGTTAATTTCTAGTGAGTTTAAAAATTGTTACATAATTTTGTTAAGAAAAAATGCTTGTTAAAATACTGGTGGAGGGATATTATGTGAGTTAGCAAAAATACCCTATATCGTTGAGGATTTTTACCCGATGTTCGATCAAACAATTTTCAATATCAGTATAACAGGAGATGACAGATAAAATAAAATAAAATAGTTCCACTACTTTAGCACATTTCACACTACATTTCCTGATTTCATCATCAATCACTATACAAATAAATATATCACTATACAAAAGATTATAACAGTAATAGGAATAACATGTACAAAGGTGAACTTATGCCATACAGGAATCTATTCCAGCCAACATTCCAGTAGGTACGAAACACCCAGACCCTGAGCAAAGAAACCAGTTCATCACATTAATGTTTGCTGTAGGCCCCGGGGTAGGAATCAAATGAACATACGACTACCGGGTGTTATAACACCCTAATTTTTTTAATATAAATTCTTTTTTTTATTTCTAAGCTAGTAGAACGATAAAAAATTACATCATCATCATATCGGCCGAAGGACGTCCACCGCTGGACATAGCCCTCCCCCAAGGATTTCCACGACGACCGGTTCTGCGCTGCCCGCATCCAGCGGCTTCCCGCGACCTTCACCAGATCTGGCCTGCCTATACACTACGTTTTCCGGTGTGCGGTCGCCATTCGAGAACTTTAGTGCCCCATCGGCTATCTGTTCTACGACCTGCCCACTGCCACTTCAGTTTAGCGATTCTGTGAGCTATGTCAGTTACTTTAGTTCTCCTGCAGATCTCCTCGTTTCTGATTCTATCACGCAGAGAAAGTTGAGCACGCAGAAAAGTAAAAAAATACATGCAGTTATAAAAAAAATACTAATTTCAGTAGAAAGTGGGTTAATATTCTTTTTTGGAGGCTTTTTATCCTATCATTCATTACAGTCCACATTACGCCAGGCACGACATTCTGAGCGACACCCGTGAAACACAAACATACGAATTAAGCATTAAGTAAGGCCGATATTGATTCCTTATCAGCTCTTACAGTTTTTGCTTTGAAAATACTACATTGAGTTTAGATATGGTTTCATTTTTTAACTGATAAATTTATAAAGCACCCTAAACTTGAAGGTATTAAGTTGAAATTAGTACTGAAGGCATTATAATCAAAAGGATTTGGCATTTTAACTTTTATAAATTAATTCATAGTTTTAACTGACAGGTAAAACTGTGATAACAGGCAATGAAATACCTCTTTACCATTAAGTCATCATCATCATCATCATCATATCAGCCGAAAGACATCCACTGCTGGACAAAGGCCTACCCCTAAGATTTCAACAACAACTGTTCCTGTGCTGTCCGCATCCAGCGGCTTTGCGTGACCTTCACCAGGTAGTTGGTCCTTTACGCTACGTCTTCCGGTGCACGAGAACCACTTGAGAACTTTACTACCCTAACGGTCCTCTGTTCCACCTACTGCCACATAAGTTTAGCGATTCTGTGAGCAATGCAGTTACCTCGCTTCTCCGATGGATCTCCTCATTTCTGATTCGATCGCGTGGATACCCCCTTAAGTGTCTACCATAGATGTTGATGAGTTTAGTAGGATAATTCACTTCATTTGTCGTTATTCTGTAAAAGGAATAAAATTGGGGATATGTATTATATAATTGATTCCAACTGTAATATTATCAAGAAGTCTAAAGCATTTAACGTTTAATGGGTGTCATAAATTAATTGATAAGTAATCTCGCAGTATGTGTGGTAAAAAGGGCGTCACGACGCGTGTCGGACCAGGGAACAAGTAGGGTACTGCAATCTTTTTAAAAATAAAAGTATGTTTTTAAAACGAAAATAATTTTTACACCTTAGAGGCATCACACATGTGTGTACGTGTAGCCTTACCAAATTTCAGCTTTGGAGCTGTTATATTATTTTAGTAACAAGGCTGTGACGTACCGGCGGACAGACGGATGGACATGGAAACTGCAAGAGTTCCTAGATTCTTCTCCTTTTCGAATCGACGGCAAACTCAGATAGTCCGACCACAACGACCCGTCCTGCGCTGCCCGCATCCATTGGCTTCCCGCGACCTTTACTAGGTCGTCAGCCCACCGAGTGCGAGGCCTGCCTACGCTACGTCATCCGGTATGCAGTCGCGACTCGAGAATTTTAACGCCCCAGCAGCCATCTGTTCTAAGAGCTATATGCCCTACTCACTGTCATTTAAGTTTAGCGATTCTGTGAGTTATCGCAATAATACCTAATTACCTTTGAGCATTAAAAATATATAATTACAGGTAATTCAATATTGTGCAACCTAAACTTGTAAAATTAGGTCATTAAGTAAATGATTGATGCAATAAGTGCATTCGCCACTGCCGCGGCTGCAAAACAACTTATGTACCTAATTATAATAATATTAGATTTTTAGGGTTCCGTACCAGGATATTACTAAGCCTACGCTGTCCGTCTGTCTGTGCGACCTTAAAAAGGGCTGTATCCACAATAATAGGCAGCTGGTTGAAATTTTCACACAATGTGTTTTATTATTATTATTATTTTATTCACAATTGGTAAAATTAAGTTATTATGGGGATTTACCAACAAATATAAAAATTAAAACAACACCGGCTAAGTGCGAGTCAGAACCGCACACATAGGGTTACGTACCGTCATACTAGATGGCGCTAGTGTGATGTTTCAAAAACCAAGATGGCGATAATTCTTCATGTTTAAAAAAAACATGTGTTTTGTATGCAGACCCGCTTATTTTTTCATTTTTTATAATTTTTAGTAATATTCGTTGTTATAGCGGCAACAGAAATACATCATCCGTGATAATTTCAGCTGTCTAGCTATCACGGGTCAAGAAATACAGGCTGGTGACAGACGGACAGACAGACAGACAGGCGGACAGCGGAGTTTAACTAATGGCGGTCCCGTTTTTCCCTTTGGTTGCAGAACCCTAAAGATAAATTAAGGGGGTTCCCCATGCAAGAAACATGTTTTTATAGGTAATATACTTATCCTGAACTAAAACAAATAAAAACTGCACAAGTGTGAGCAGTATTCGCGCTAAGACGTACTGTCGCTGGCGTTGATGTCTTTTGTTTGTAATGAATAGGTATCATTGTTGTACTTTTGTGGAGAGGTGTAGAGGTTCAAAACACTCAGTGCGCGAGTCAGACACGCACTTGGCGGCTTCTTACTACCTACCTGTATAGACGATTCGAGTATTTACCTTTACGTAACTTCAATGTAATTATAACGTCACTTTGTGCAATGCTTGGCGAATTCTATTTTAATGAAATTTGGAGAAGCTGGTAGAAATCTGTCGAATGCATGTGTCTGGTGCGGCCCTAGAATAGCACCACCCTGTATATTGCCGAGGGCAAAGTATATCTATATATTAGTACATGCTATCATCATACAATATGGACACTCCCTGCCGCTCTCTAGATTCCGACCTCACCCCCTCGTCACCCAGATTGATACAGTTTGGTTAAAGTTTGGTTTTCGAACGTATAGGATTTGGCCGTAATTTTGTTTGCTCCGTCATTTGTTTTTAGAAATGTCATTTCACGACCGTTGTATGCCGTGTCCGCGGTGTGCCGAGAGTGTTGTATGAGGCTTCTCGGAAGATTAAACCTCCTTAAATTTTAACCGCCTCCGTGGCGTAATGGTTAGTCCATTCGCTTCACACCAGGAGGTCGCGGGTTCGATTCCGGCGGGGTCAACTTGTAAGACTCGGTTTGGTTGGTGGTAAGGCATTTTTAAAAAGCCCGCCTGGCTAGCTACCGCCATCTTATCTAAGTCTTGCCGCCAAACATCAGTGTTAACAACATTGATGTGTTCCGGCTTGAAGATAAGATAGCCAGTTCTCCATTGCATTGGGGAATCTTGGTAAGCTCGCTTCCATCTTCGGCATCATCGTCACTTACCATCACGTGAGATGATGCCAAGGGCTTACCAATTGTTCATAAAAAAAAGATGGGCAGAAGCGTCTTTTCCGCGTATTGTGATACCACGCTGCACATCACGATCGCCGACCCGTCTGCCAATCATGGCGATTACGACCCCCCCCCCAACTCGGGTGAGGCCTATGTCCAGTAGTGGACGTCTCTTGGCTGTGCTGATGATACGTGTGTCCCAGGAGTACACCGGGTGTGGTTCAACCAACCCGTCACACTATCCCAAACAGTATCGGCTATTTGTCTGTTTACAGAATCTCACCCAGAGTATTTTCAATATCTTAGAGACGTTAGATTTCGTGTACCAAGGACTCAATATACACATTGGTTACAGCAACCTCCCTGCAAAACTAAAATATATAAACAAAATATTTATAATATGTGTATTGAAATATTTAATAAGCTTCCAGATGACATAAAACAATTACAAGGAATTAGACTTAAGAAAAAATTAACAGAATGGCTAATGCAACACTGCTTCTATAGTATTAGTGAATATATGAACTTTAATAATAAAACTAATTTACCTTTATAATGTTATTAGCGTAGGTATAATATTTTAAACTGTTAAAATTTGCATGCCATCTTGATGACGGCTGAATACATTTACCATTCTAACATTAAGATCTTCACATGTATGTATTCTGGCAAATAAACATTTCTTTCTTTCTTTAAAAGTGTCCACTCAAATAACGGCGCGCGCTGCTATTTTCAACCCACTTCCAAAAAAGAGGAGGTTCTCAATTCGACTGTATATTGCTTTTTTTGTATATTTGTAACGCGATACCTTCGTAGATTGTGAACCGATATTCACGATTCTTTTTTTATTCGATAGGGTATGCATAAATTTTATCAAAATCTGTGTAGTACTTTTTTCAAAAATTAACAAAATCCATAAAATAATAATGCAAAATTGTACTTAATTGTTGCGATGGAAGTATATGGAAGTTGGTATTATAACGTGTCTAGCGTTTTTATAGAATATGAAGTTGTTTAAAAAAAACAAATTGCAAATGACAACTTCAAATGTCAACATAATTGACTAGGACTTGGGAGGTCATGAAAAATCTGGTAACGATAACGGAAATGGATAAACTTAGATAGAAAGGATAAAATCCAACACTCTAATGTTAAATATGTCGGTCTGCCTGCGCAAAATGGTTGCGTTATGTACTTATAGCGCCTGAAAAACTAGTTATCATGAGAAATAAAAAAACGATAAGGGAAATGACTGTCAAGAAAGGGTACCCGACTGTCCGACTCCGATTTGATTTATTTTGATATATGTTATAAAGTAGTCTAAAATAACGGACACTTTATTTTTTTAGCTGCCCAAATTAGGAGAAAATGGCCTTCAAAGTATTGAAAATAGACAAAACCTTCTAATTTCTGAGAAGAGATTTGTTCAAAAAAATTGATAATTAATTACTGGTTTCGTTATATGTTGGAGAACATGAATAAAGAATGGGGACGTGTTTTGTCATTTCACCACAAACTCATTTTTTATAAAAAAAATATTTTTTATATTTTTGAGAAAAAAATATTTTTTATATTTTTGAGAAAAAAATATTTTTTATATTTTTATATATAAGTATACATAAGATAGAAAATGAAAGTACTAGTTGTACTCATGACAATTATGCAAAAACTGACCAAATATTCGGTTGCGTTATGGAGCAACGCAACGCCCGTTAGTAGCAGTAGCTACCTCCCAGTATATAAGGCGGACATTTTCTGTCACTGTTTCGTATGAGACCCGTGTCTACTTGGTGAGAAACGGCTGTATCGGTATCTGACCGTGAGGATCCGGTATGACGCTTAGCATCAGAAATGAGGAGATCCTTAGGAGAATAATGGTTATTGACATAGCTCACAGAATCGCTAACTTAAGTGGCAGTGCGGCGGGGCTCATAGCTCTCAGAACAAATGGTCGTTGAGGCAGTAAAGTTTCCGAGTGTTGGCAGCGCGCCGGAAGACGTAGCGTAGACAGGCCTCCAACTCGGTGGATTGACGACCTTGATGGGGGCAGCGCAGATGCCATTGTCTAGCAGTGGCCGTCTTTCGGCTAATTATGATGGTGATAAAGTATCAGGCCATTTTTTGTTAGAAGGAGAGGAAGTAGAATACCAGGGACCTAGAGGAACAAAGGTATAGGTCGAAACATAGCACAAAGCCATACATTAAAAAGTTTGCTTTTTAGTGTATGGCTTTGTGCTATGTTTCGACCTATACCTTCTTTTTAATAATATGGCTTTGTGCTATGTTTTGACCTATACCTTTGTTCCTGTAGGTCCCTGGTATGTCACTGACAAAATCCGCATATCTGTGCGGATGGTGGCGCATCGGGAGCCGGAACGTTCCTTTCCCTCTAATATGGTTGAGGGGAGCGATAGCTCACTCTCGCGTTACACTCGTGACCGGGTGCTGTCCGTGTGAACGCCCTACTCTTTTCAAAGGCATTCATAATGATAAATTCAATAATTTTAATGTATTACTTCTCTTCTCTAATACATGTCCTAATGACATTCTTTGTTTTATATCAATGTTTTTTTGTTGATATTATTAACTCATATTGTTTGCTTTGAATATTTTTTACAATCTTTGACATTCATGATCATCATCATCATATCAGCCGAAAATCGTCCACTTCTGGACAAAGGCCTCCCCCCAAGGATTTCTACGACGACCGGTCCTGCGCTGCCCGCACCCATTGACTTCGGTCGTCGGTCCACCGCGAGGGAGGCCTGTCTACGCTACGTTTTTCGGTGCGCGGTCGCCACTCGAGAACTTTACTGCCCCATCGGCTATCTGTTCTACGAGCTATTTATTTGTTGACATTATGTATTTGTAATTACTATTTTATGACCATCAGAAACAATTTAGTATGTACCTATTTTAAATAAACATCTTGAATTTGAAAGATATTAAACTCACACATAAGGCATAACATCTATCTTTTTCCCTCAGACGCGATAGCCTCAGGCGAGAGCGTGCGTCTCGCTCCGTCGCTGCGCAGCCAGAAGGGCGCCATATGGTCGAGGAGCCCCATCAACTTCGACTGGTGGGAGGTGGACATCATGTTCAAGGTGACCGGCCGGGGGCGCATCGGAGCCGACGGGCTGGTGAGTGGCCGACCATCCGACCAATCTCAACTTTGTCAACACACCACACCATAGACACCCTCTTTACTCGCACACCCCCGAGCCTCGTCGTCTTAAGTCTCGGAAGAGCTTTTTCACCAATAGTCCACTACAAGGCACCCCTCAAGAAGCTCGCCTCAATCTGTGGAAAGACCAACTGTCCGGAGAGGACGTGATCATCACTCCTGCAGAGCATCTACCTGCTGGAGCCTCCGAAAGCTGGCCCATATGGAAGGGTCTGAACCGTTTGAGAGCAGGGGTTGGAAGGAGCAAAGAAAACTTAAAACGATGGGGTATACTGCCACTCCACATCAGTACGGGCTGCATTTGTGGGCAGATGCAGTCCACTCAACACCACAAACAATGCCCGCAGTGCCCATTCACTTGCACTGACGAGGACCTGGCGTCGGCCTCCCCTCAAGCCATGGCGGTCGTGAAACATTGGCTCAAGCAGCTGTGACTCTCACACGAATAAGAAGAAGAAGAACACACCATTTTACTTCGTTGTCGTTGTTTTAAGGGTTCCCTACCTCAAGAGGAAAAAAACGTACCCTTATAGGATCACTTTGTTGTCCGTCCTTCTGTCTGCCAAGACCATTTTTCTCGGGAACGCGTGGAGGTATCGAGTTTAATTTAAAACCATATACTACTCCGGTATATACTACATAGCTCGTAGAACGAGCAGTGGACGTCCTACGGCTGGTATGATGATGATGATAATACAAGTATGGGGAAAAATCAGAAAACTTTTCATTTTTAATTAAATCATAAACAATACAGTCTTTATTTAAAGTTCGCAATTATTTATGCAAGGAACGGCGGGCGGTCCAAATTTTGAATTGAGTTAACCGTTTCATGTGGGGTATTGTATGAAAGACAGATTTTTCATAATTTTTATGATGCATATTTTTCGATTTATGACGAAGAATGAAAAAAAATCTTTTCCGTTTTTTATTTTAAAAGTATGATGTGTACTTCGTTTAGGACTTTAGGTCCACCCCCCTTCCCTGAAGGGGTAGTAGCTGAAAATCAGCGCTGTGCTCTTTGTGATGACAGCATATACTGAGCTGCTACCTATTCAGTGATAGGTACAAACTATTGTATTATCATCATTACAGCTCATATACGTCCCCACCGAGGGGCTCGAGCCTACCCTGAATCAGGGCGATTAGGCCTTAGTCGACCACGCGGGCCCAGTGCGGGTTGGTCGACTTCACACACAACCTTCGAGTTTCTTCGCAGGCGTGTACAGGTTTCCTCACGATGTTTTCCTTCACCGTTAAAGCAATCGGTAAGTATGTACGTAAGTTTTTGAAAAACTCATTGGTACATTGGCCGTCCAGATTTGAACCCGGTACCTCTGGTTAGATGGACCGAGTCGTTACCGGTTGAGGCACCGACGCTTTTTTATGGATTTTTTATTTATTTATTTGTATTATAAAAACTACGAAATACTTCACTTGTGTGTACTTATTCACTGAATAAACATTTATTCTATTCTATTCTATTCTATAATACCCCCCCCCAAAAATGGCCTGATACTTTATAAAGAAATAAAGTTTTTATGTAGTAGGTAATCTTCCAAACTAAAACAATCTTTCACCAATAGTTAGAATGGAATTTCTGAATGGAACTAGGCTAAAAAACCTCGCTCACTCTCGATATGCACACATACGTACATACAGCTAGTTGTACTAGCATAGTGTAGACGAACAAAGAGCTCCGTAGCGTGTAAGGGTCCTTGATTTGTCCAAGTGTGCGTAAGTCGCGTCTTGTGGAGACCTGTCATTCAAAATATAATATAAATGTGAAAATGTGTTTGTTTGTCACCTTTTCACGCTTCAACACCTCGACCGTTGACCAATATTGATGATATTTGGTATGCAGGTAGCCTGTGTCATTGGGAAGGACATAGGCTACATTTATCCCGTGAAGAATAGCATAGTCCGATACTCTTTTTTTGGTTCATTTATTTAACATCGCAACGGAATAATGAATTGTTGCGATTATTGAGGTGGTTGAGGGGTTGGGAAATGACATAATTTACTAATTAGCATATCTTGACATAGTTCCTGAGGGATCTGGGGAAAACTCATTTCTACGCTCGCGCACATCAGCGTCGCAACGGAGCAACGGATTGAAGTGATCTTTGTTGGTTGAGGGGGTGGGAAGTGACATAGACTGCTGATCAGAATAGCCCGATATAAGTTCTTGAAGAGTCTGGAGAAAAACATGTGCTCACGCACCACTCACCCTCAAAGGCGGTCATAAAACGATGTCCACCCGGGCGAAGCAAAAGCTAGTTAAAAATAAGTCACAGTAGTGTTGTATTGTTGTTTTTCACATACGTACACTGCTTTAATGTTTCCTCTTGACGTTTTTATTATATCGTAAGTTAAATAGTTTATGTTCTGTATTTTCTTGATTCAGACAAAGTACTTTTATAGCGATTAACTTGAATTACCACATTGTATTTTTAGACTGCTATTAATATATGTCAAAAGCGTCGGTGGCTCAACCGGTAACGACTCAGTCCCCCTAACCAGAGGTGCCGGGTTCAAATCCGGACGGCCAATGTACTAATGAGTTTTTAGAAACTTACGTACATATAATTACCGATTGCTTTAACGGCGAAGGAAAACATCGTGAGGAAACCTGCACACGCCTGCTAAGAAACTCGAAGGGTATGTGTGAAGTCGACCAACCGGCACTGGGCCCGCGTGGTCCACTAAGGCCCGATCGCCCTAATTCAGGGTAGGCTCGAGCCCCTCGGTGGGAACGTATATGAGCTGATATATTGAATAATATATGTTACCTCCCAGTAATTAATTTGCCGGTCAGTGGTACGATCCAATCAGTTACAAATATCGCCCGAATAATTCGTTCTCATTAATTTTTCCTCAGGCGTTCTGGTACACAACAGCGCGCGGCGACTACACTGGCGAAGTGTTCGGCTCCAGCGACCGCTGGAACGGACTGGCGGTCATCTTCGACTCGTTCGACAATGACAACAAGCACAACAACCCGTACATCATGGCTGTGCTCAATGACGGGACCAAGGTGTTCGACCACAAGAGGTGAGTCTGCCTCTGTCTGATGCGCAGGTGACGAAGCAGCTTTCTATGTCACACTGCTGGAACGGACTGGCGGTCATCTTCGACTCGTTCGACAATGACAACAAGCACAACAACCCGTACATCATGGCTGTGCTCAATGACGGGATCAAGGTCCCGCGCAGATCCCGTTTTATGCCGTTCCCATGGGAATTTCCCATAACCTTTTCTTAGCGGATGCCTGTGTCATAATTGCTATCTGTATGCCAAATTTCAGCCCGATCCGTCAAGTGGTTTCGGCTGCGCGTTGATATACTAGTCAGTCACCTTTTCCTTTTTATATATTTAGAAGATACACAATGAATAAATATGTATTTGCTTGGCAGCGACGGATCTGCGCAACAGCTGTCGGGCTGCTTGCGCGACTTCCGCAACAAGCCGTTCCCGACGCGCGCGCGCATCGAGTACTACCAGAACATCCTCACCGTGTACTTCCACAACGGTAAGCGTGCACTAACAGCACTCGCCCCCCGCTCGACTGACACGTCACACGGCGACGCGTGACACGTCAGCCACATTTTGCGTCTCGGTCTTTATGTGTTGGTGATGGTATTTGTGTTGTTTTTGTTTTAGAACATCATCAGGAAAACTTTGTGTAAACATCTAAATTCCGCAAAACCGGCCATCTGCTGAAGTGACACTCCTATGACTGATATGACATTGAGATAATTCTTAAAGAGAAGCCAAAAATGAAAGGATAGATAGAACTTACAATTGCAATTTTTTTCCTGACGGCAAAAGAGAAAGTCAATGTTTTCGGGGGTATGTATGTAGGTCTGCTTCTTCGGCTGAGCCTGTAACCAAAACGGAGCCAATCTTGATCCCCTGAGTGACGTAGGACACATTTTTACGCGACTGCCCAAAAACTAGGGCCAATTAAATTGTTTGGGTTATTATATCCTCAATTGGTAAGCCCTTGGCATCATCTCACCTGATAGTAAGTCGAGGCGGCGTCCTTTGACACGTAGCGCCATCGCTGTGTTGGTAGCTAGATAAATTATCTCCATAAATTATGTTTCTCATTATGTTGCCTAGTGTCGAAGCGGCGTCCTTTGACACGTAGCGCCATCGCTGCGTTGGTAGCTAGATAAATTATCTCCATAAATTATGTTTCTCATTATGTTGCCTAGTGTCGAAGCGGCGTCCTTTGACACGTAGCGCCATCGCTGCGTTGGTAGCTAGATAAATTATCTCCATAAATTAAGTTTCTCATCATGTTGCCTAGTGTCGAGGCGGCGTCCTTTGACACGTAGCGCCATCGCTGCGTTGGTAGCTAGATAAATTATCTCCATAAATTAAGTTTCTCATCATGTTGCCTAGTGTCGAGGCGGCGTCCTTTGACACGTAGCGCCATCGCTGCGTTGGTAGCTAGATAAATTATCTCCATAAATTAAGTTTCTCATCATGTTGCCTAGTGTCGAGGCGGCGTCCTTTGACACGTAGCGCCATCGCTGCGTTGGTAGCTAGATAAATTATCTCCATAAATTAAGTTTCTCATCATGTTGCCTAGTGTCGAGGCGGCGTCCTTTGACACGTAGCGCCATCGCTGCGTTGGTAGCTAGATAATATATCTCCATAAATTAAGTTTCTCATCATGTTGCCTAGTGTCGAGGCGGCGTCCTTTGACACGTAGCGCCATCGCTGCGTTGGTAGCTAGATAAATTATCTCCATAAATTAAGTTTCTCATCATGTTGCCTAGTGTCGAGGCGGCGTCCTTTGACACGTAGCGCCATCGCTGCGTTGGTAGCTAGATAAATTATCTCCATAAATTAAGTTTCTCATCATGTTGCCTAGTGTCGAGGCGGCGTCCTTTGACACGTAGCGCCATCGCTGCGTTGGCAGCTAGATAAATTATCTCCATAAATTAAGTTTCTCATCATGTTGCCTAGTGTCGAGGCGGCGTCCTTTGACACGTAGCGCCATCGCTGCGTTGGCAGCTAGATAAATTATCTCCATAAATTAAGTTTCTCATCATGTTGCCTAGTGTCGAGGCGGCGTCCTTTGACACGTAGCGCCATCGCTGCGTTGGTATCTGGATAAATTGCCGCACACTAAGCGGTCAGGTACCGGTAAGAACGCAGTGCAAAACGCAAGTCTTTCCCTTTTCTATGCATTGCGACAAAGATAGAGATTTCACTGTTGTCAATTCAGCTCTGCCAGATTATATAGAAATAAATTGGCGACAGCACGGACTCCGTCGTGCACACTCGCGTGAACTCTGTTAATTTATCGATAATAATAATTGCGTTCGCTTTGAACCGCCTCCGTGGCGTAATGGTTAGTCCATACGCTTCACACTAGGAGGTCGCGGGTTCGATTCCCGGTGGGGTCACCTTGTAAGACTTGGTTTGGTTGGTGGTGTTCCGGCTTGAAGATACGATAACCAGTTCTTGGTAAGCCCGCTTTCATCTTCGGCAGTCGGCACCATCGTCACTTACCATCAGGTGAGATGATGCCAAAGGCTTACCAATTGAGAATAAAATAAAAATAATTAAAAAAATCGCCTCCTCTAATTTGCATAATATACATACAGCAATCGGTTCTGTCGGCTCCGAGTTACAAGCGCGATACGCCAACGACCTTTCGGTGCAGCACGACCACGCACAGCACGACCACGCGGCGAGCTCGCAACTACCGAAATGAAAGACATCCATCGCGCACACTCTTAAAGCATTAGCATGCGTACAGTTTACGAGTATTTACATTCAGTACAAACCTATACTAATTGAAGATAACAATTACTTGAAAATGGATGAGCCAATTCTAATGAAACTTTATGCACTTTAGCAAGTCAATAAATTATACCGTGTGTACAGATTCATTTTATGATTTTTTATTTTTTTTGCTTTACTATAATAACCTTTAAATGACTATAATTTATTGACAACACAATTGTTTGAAAAAGTTGTCAAAACACTAAACAATTTCCTGTCTTGCTTATGCGTATAAAGTTTCATTAGAATTGACTCATCCATTTTCGACAAATTTTTATCTTTAATTTGTATGGAAAACGAGTTTCGGTGAGAAATTAACATTTTTTTATTTTAAACATTATTTGTTGATTGTGCAGGCATGACGAACAACGACCAAGACTACGAGCTCTGCTTCCGCGTGGAGAACGTGGCGCTGCCCCGCGGGGGGCTCTTCGGTCTGTCGGCCGCCACGGGGGGCCTGGCCGACGACCACGACGTCATCCACCTGCTGACGTCATCGCTGTACAGCACCCAGCAGCCGAGTAAGTGGAAATGAGATGAGATTTCATAAAAAAGAGCACAGAAATTTATAAAGGCGCTCTAAAGGTTAACGATAAGTTTGTTTACTACCCTGTACAAGCACACACACCCTGGACACTTCATAAAACGGGCCAGAAATGCCATTTCAAAAAAGGAATGACGGAACAAACAAAATGGCGGCGAAATCCTATACGTTCAACAACCTAACTGTAACCAATCTGTATCAATCTTGGTGACGAGGGGGTGAGGACGCAATCTAGAGAGCGGCAGGGAGTGTCCATACTGTATGTTAGTACTAATATACACTCGAGAGCGATGAATCCGGGTCACTTAAAGAATCCTAAAAATCTCGGAAACTAAGAAGGCTAGCTTCATGAAATAAATTGTGTTTAATAGACACTTTAATACCCCTTAAATGAAAGTAATAAAATTTACGAGTCACTACATTTTATTTACAAAAAAATTACATAAATAACAAAAAAACTGCTGATCTCGCCTTAAAACAAAAATAGGAAACATGACATTTTTGAACAACATTACGATTTACTTGAATTTTAATACTTCGTATTGCCTCCTTGTGCTTCCATCACTGTGTTTACGCGGTTTGGCATGCTGTACACCAAGTTCCTTATACGATTTTGGGGAATATTCTCCCATTCCTCTGTGAGAGCAATTTTGAGCTCACGAAGCGTGATTGGGGGAGGGCTTCTTTGTTTTACGCATCTCCCTAGCTCGTCCCAAGCATGCTCGATCGGGTTGATATCCGGGCTGCGTGCTGGCCACTCCATACGAGTAATGTTCATCTCTTGAAGGTAGTCATTCACAATCCAACCCGTATCAGGCCGGGCATTGTCATGCATAAAAATAGCATCCTCACCCAAATTGACCATAAATGGACCAACGTGTTCATTGAGGATTTCTTCCACATATTTTTCGCTAGTTAAAGAGCCGTTTACTATGAACACAAGTTCTGTGCGAATCTCAGAAGAAATTCCGGCCCACACATGTACAGACCCACCACCGTAGGCTACTTTTTCTTCGATGCATGCTTGTTTGAATCTTTCCCCTGGTCTTCTATACACTCTTGTGTCTTCCATCGTGCTTGTAGAGCATAAATTTTGATTCGTCGGAGAACATAACTTTTGACCAATCTCCAATACTCCAATTTAAGTGGTTCTGGGCATATCTTAGTCTTGAAATACGATGCCCACGCTCCAGTTTAGGGCCGTTTGCAGGTCTAAGTGGTTTCAAGTTAGCTTCAGCAAGTCATCGCCTTACTGTCCATGCGCTTGGATTACTTCCTCCGAGGCGTCGAAACTGATTTGTAAGTTCAGTTCCTGTGAGAAAGCGGTTACTAAGCATTGTGTTCACCAAGTATCTATCTTCTCGTGCTGTGGTACACCTGGTTCTGCCTGTTCCTGGTCTGCGTAGGTTAGAGCCAGTTTCCTCGTAACGTTGGAGAACTCTTTGTACTGTTGAGAGCGACACACCGACAGTCGTGGCTGTATCGCGCTGACCCCGGCCGTTTTCCAGCATTGTGAGTATTCTGGTGCATTCTTCAGGTGTAAGCGACATGATTACTGCTTGAATAATAAATATTGAACACTATCAACATGGTTTATGTACCCACTTAAATGACAGATTAGAAACAAAAGCAAAAACAAATGTAATAATTTCGTAGTTCCATCTTCGAGAGTCTCCCTTTTTCAAATTTGATTTTTTTATGACATAACTTTACAATAACTAAGAAGTTTTAATGACTTCATTTAAGGAGTAATAAATTGTCTATTAAACACAATTTATTTCATTAAGCTAGCCTTCTTAGTTTCCGAGATTTTTAGGATTCTTTAAGGGACCCGGATTCATCGCTCTCGAGTGTATATACTTTGGTACGAGTGTCAATAACAAGTACTCAATAAATACTGAATGTGCTTTGGTGAGAAACCTTTTGTGAGGTGACTGATGTTGTGTTCATTCATCATTCATATCTGCTCATAAACGTCCCCACCGAGGGGCTCGAGCCTATGCGGGTTGGTCGACTTCACACACAACCTGGGAGTTTCTTCGCAGGCGTGTGCAGGTTTCCTCGCGATGTTTTCC
This sequence comes from Coleophora flavipennella, assembly GCA_947284805.1. NCBI lineage: Eukaryota > Metazoa > Arthropoda > Insecta > Lepidoptera > Coleophoridae > Coleophora > Coleophora flavipennella. Next base: position 18,902,956 of record OX369262.1, read on the forward strand.
TAAGAGCGAGACTGATGTAGTGTACGTGCGATGAATTAGTTTTTTTACTATACCTCCACGGGTTGTGTTGTAAAATTTCTTATTGTAGTTTATGCCCTCTGCACTACAGCCGAATACTATAGTTTTAAAAATCATATTATGTATAATATTATACAATGAACACCATTGTAATTTTTTGTGTCCAGCATAAGGTCAAATCGTCACATAGACGTGGGGTCAGTCAGTGTCATTCAACACACTCACAAACACACGCACAAGTTCACACACACATACACACACACTCACACACACACACACGCACAAGCACGCCCGCATACATGGCGTCGATCGTAAATATTTCACACACAACATGGAGAATATGATAAATCTATTTTTTTAATTTTGATTGCAGACGCGAACATAAAACCCATCACCACGGACGAGCAGGCGAAGCTGTCGCAAGAGTATCAGGAGTACCAGCGCAAGCTGGACCAGCAGAAGGAGGACTACCGCAAGGAGCACCCTGACGAGGTACCAGAGTGGAGCCTGGCAGCGGCGCGCGACACGGCGCTCACGTCACAGTTCAAAGTAGTGATGTTGCGATAGCGATAGTCTATCGATAGTATCGTGATACTATCGTAGGCATGAAAATCAGTCATACTATCGATGGTAATATCGAAACTATCGAACCTTGACGATACTATCGATAGTATCGATTGATAAAGATAAGTAATACTATTGCTAAAGACCATTAGTATCAATACTATCGATAGCATCAGTACAAACACTATCGATAGTATCGATATATCAATACTATCGATAGTTTTGCCCTATCGATAGTCGAACATTTTACGATACTATTGCTTGCTCCTAACTTATTTCCAGTGGATAGTTTCGAAAATACGCCGATAGTTACTAAAGCAAAACTATCGAGACTATCGGAACGCGCCGATAGATCGTAGATATCGTACTTCGATAGTATCAATAGAATCGATAGTATCGACAAAATTCAATAGTATCGCCTAATTTTCACTATCGATAGTATTGCAGCATGTCAATATTTTCGATGGGACTATCGCGCTATCGACCTGTTTTTCAAGGTCAACTATCGATAGTGAAACTATCGCTATTGTAACATCACTGGTTCAAAGAATCCATACAGCCGTCCAGGGGAGACATCGTGCGGGGGCCGAGGCTCGCGACGGGGAAGGGCAAGCTTTAACTGCCATAGTCGCCGTTCGGGACAATTCATCAGAAGCGCCAGCACAGTTTGAGAACCCATACAGCGGTCGAACGCCTTTCATGTTTGCGTCAAAGTTGACATCATCAGTAAACTGGTCTTGTCCTCCTGCACCACCGCCTGAAACTGTATGAAGCGTCCCAAGTTGTGACTATGGGAACTGGGGCTGAATCTTCCCCTTCGCACTCCTCGGCCCCTCTAACGGCCTTCTCTAGACGTCTCCGTTTGTCAGCACGTGAGCGGACATCTTTTATGCCACCTTTTACAATGAAAAAATCCCTTTTTTTAGGGTTCCGTAGTCAAAAAGGAACCCTTATAGTTTCGCAATGTCTGTCTGTACGTCGGTCCGTGGCTTATCTAAGAAACTATAAGTACTAGAAAGCTGTAATTTGATATGGGTGTACAGATTAATTACGCTGTCAAATTGATAAAATAAAATCTTGAAAAAATATTTTTAGGGTACCTCTCTTACAAAGAGGGGGTGATTTTTTTTCGTGGGCGTACCCTCTCGGGTGGGGTATCGTTGAATATATCTTTCAAAACTACGTTTTGGGTTTAATTAACCCATTTTTGATTCTGCCACGAAATATTAGGCAAAGTGTATGGATTCTGTAGACTGGCCAGAGGTGGCCAGTGACTGGTGGTGTCGGCTTTGGCGCATACATCAAAGGCGTTTGACCACTGTATGGGTTCTCACACTGTGCCGCCGCCGCCGCCGCCGCCGCCGCGCGACGCTGTGACAGGTCAACAGCTGAGTGGTGGACCTGTTGCATGCAACCACACACACCAAAACAATTAGACGACTTAGACACCGAGACAATTAGATGCCTTGGACACCGAGACAGTTAGACGACTTAGACACCGAGACAAATAGATGACTTAGACACCGAGACAGTTAAACGACTTAGACACCGAGACAATTAGATGCCTTGGACACCGAGACAGTTAGACGACTTAGACACCGAGACAATTAGATGCCTTGGACACCGAGACAGTTAGACGACTTAGACACCGAGACAAATAGGCGACTTAGACATCGAGACAAAAACACCGAAACAATTCGACGATTTAGACACAGAGACAATTAGATGACTTAGACATCGAGACAATAAGCGTTTTTCTTATTTCTATAAAGGAACGTAAAACGTTGAAATTTAAAACATGACAACCATCTTACAACACAACTAGAAGAACTAGACTTCATACTAAAAAAAGACGTGTGGCACTCGGGGACTGCCGCGGTAAAGCTATTGCATAGCATTTTGTATCAACTTATGCAATTATTATTATTTATTTATTTTATTCATGCAGTATTTCTTTTTCTTTGATATTAATTCAAGTTACACTTTTTGAGCGTGGTGACCGATAAGAAAACATTTTTTTCTTTTATTAAATAAATAACAATATTTAGAAGTGATTATCGAATTTCGCGCGATGTACATTTATATAGATATAATATCATATATACTTTCTCTGCGCGGCATTCATGTGCATTATCTATACACCAAAAACAAAGGTACTGAATAGTACACGTGCTTGGTTTGATGGTTTCTGTTATATACGTAATGAAGAATGAATTTATTTATATATCTTATATATATAAATCTCGTGTCACAATGTTTGTCCCCAATGGACTCCTAAACCACTTAACCGATTATAATAAAATTCGCACACCATGTGCAGTTCGATCCAACTTGAGAGATAGGATAGTTTAAATCTCAAATTATAGTCGCAATTTTTATATATATAAATCTCGTGTCACAATGTTTGTCCCCAATGGACTCCTAAACCACTTAACCGATTATAATAAAATTCGCACACCATGTGCAGTTCGATCCAACTTGAGAGATAGGATAGTTTAAATCTCAAATTATAGTCGCAATTTTAATTAAGAATCCAGAAATTCCGTAACGAAGAAAAAAACTTCACGCTCGGTTGCCATGGCAACAATATCGGTTGTCAAAACAAACATATAAGAAGATTTGATCATTTTCGGAGAATAATAAAACTCTTTTCATAAACTGTATATACCTCCATATGACAAAAAAGATTTGATTATTTTTTATTTATAAAATGCAAAAACATTTTTATTTAAGACACAGCTGTTTGTATTTATAGAGATAGGTACAAAAAGATTTTATTCCATATAAATCTTCTGTCCGTGTGTTAGTCATTGAACTCCTCCTAAACGGCTGGACCGATTTCGCTAATTCTTTTTTTGTCGAGTTCGTTATTGTCAGGAGAAGGTTCTTATGTAGGGTAGGGTAGGGTAGGGTAGGGTAGTGTAGTGTAGTGTAGTGTAGGGTAGGGTAGGGTAGTGTAGGGTAGGGAAGGGTAGTGTAGGGTAGGGTAGTGTAGTGTAGGGTAGTGTAGTGTAGTGTAGGGTAGGGTAGTGTAGGGTAGGGTAGTGTAGGGTAGGGCAGTGTAATGTAATGTTAGGCGGTACGAAGTTCGCCGGGACAGCTAGTATATATATATATATATTGAGAATTTAAACTATACGCGTGTGTGTGTTTGTGTGTATAAAAGAGGGCTACTTTTAATATCGCTCATTTTAATACCAAAAATTTAGGTCACCTTTATAGCAGTATTATATTTTCAATTCAAAATTAATACTGCATTTGTGATAATAATAAAATGTATGTATATAGAGTACTCACTCATTTTCTTTCACTATTTTTTCGTGACTTTCTTCATTAATAATAAATGCACTTTGTTCATTCATATTTATTATTTATTTTCGCTTAACCGCGCTTTTATTACTTTCTTCATCCCTACTAATATTATAAATGTGAAAGTAACTCTGTCTGTCTGTTACGCTTTCCCGCAAAAACTACTGAACGGATTTAGCTGAAATTTTGTAGGTAGACAGATAAGGACCTGGATTCAGACATAGGCTACTTTTTAACACGCTCGCGAGCCGCTTGCGGCTCGCGCACTGCGCACCCTCGAAAAGTCATAGAAACGTCCACGCGGGTGAAACCGCGGGAAACAGCTAGTTAATAATAAATGCACTTTGTTCATTCATATTTATTATTTATTTTCGCTTAACCGCGCTTTTTTACATCTTTGTTTTTTTTAAGCAATGGTAGTTGAAACTATACAGCCAAATATGGAATAAAATCTTTTTGTACTTTTTTTTTAAGCAATGGTAGTTGGAACTATACAGCCAAATATGGAATAAAATCTTTTTGTACTTTTTTTAAGCAATGGTAGTTGGAACTATACAGCCAAATATGGAATAAAATCTTTTTGTACCTATCTCTATAAATACAAACAGCTGTGTCTTAAATAAAATCTTTTTGCATTTGATAAATAAAAAATAATCAAATCTTTTTTGTCATATGGAGGTATATACAGTTTATGAAAAGAGTTTTATTATTCTCCGAAAATGATCAAATCTTCTTATATGTTTGGTTTGACAACCGATATTGTTGCCATGGCAACCGAGCGTCAGGTTTTTCTTCGTTACGGAATTTCTGGATTCGGTCCCCGCGCTCAAAGCCTGCGATAAAATCTATGCAATAGCTTAAAAAACCTTAAAAACGTGTGAACAGTTGTTTGACAGGAGACAAAGATAGACATATTAAAATACCCATGTAAGACAGAGAACCGTGAACAAAAAGGGTGGCTTTATCGGTTCCAGTGATTATGTCTGTAGAGGGATACTTTATAATGTAATGCTAATATCATTTGCCATCAGAATGTTCAATCATTGAACAATAAAACTGAGAAATTAGCCGTGCTACTTACGTCAGAACTGGAATGTGACGTGCTCGCGGTAACCGAGCACTGGCTTACTGACGATAAATTAAAGTGTAATAACTTCGACAATTATTTGCTAATATCTGCTTTCTGCAGAAAACAAGCTATTCACGGTGGGTCGTGCCTATATGTCAAAAGTAATATTAAAGCAATTGAGCTTCCGGATGTATGTATACTATCTAAAGAACTACTTTGTGAAATAGCAGCAATTAAGTTAATTGAACTGGACTTGACTATTATTTGTATTTACCGAACAAACTCAGCCAGCGTTAAGGATTTTTTGACCCACCTGGAAGGTGTGCTCGAGAAAGCTAGCGAATGTAGTCAAGAGATAGTCATAGTGGGAGATATAAATATTAACCGCATCGGGGTACGAACGTTAGAACAGAAGAACCTTTCAGAATTGTTGTCTACTAATAATTTTTGTAATAAAGTTGATTTCCACACTCGGCGACTGCACTCGATCATGTGTACACCAACACGCCTCCTGGCGTGGTGTGCGCTTCTTCTGTTGCCTCTAACGTGGGCGACCACCGCGCGGTGCGTGTGGACGTCGCCTGCTAGCGACGGGCGCCGACTGCGCTCTTCCGGATGGGAAGAGATTACTCTCCGATGAACCGCGCCAATTTCGTTCTTTCTATAGAAAGCGTAGACTGGGCAGCTGTGCAAGAGCGTAATGGCCACTGTGCCGCGAGTATGGCAAGGAGCGTAATTACCATACTTAATAATAAAATTGACAATAGCTTCCCGCTGAAACGAAAGTCTATAAATAAAAAAAATTACACGTGGGTTACAGATGACATTTTAAATTTAAAATTATTATTATTTGACTTTATTCAACTCGGACATAAATTCCCTCTAAATTTTGAAATTATGAATTGGATTTTAAATAACAGATATAACATCTTGCTTAAACAAAGCAAATCCGATTACTATTCTAAAATACTTAGTAATACTCAGAACGCTAGTAGAACTATGTGGCAGGTCGTAAACAAGGAGAGAGGTAAGGTCAGTCAATCCTCAACCGACTTTACTGAAATAGCAGTAGACTCTAACGGAGTTCGTTTTGGGTCAAAAAAGGACGCAGTTAATGCGATGAACTCTAAGTACGTAGGGGCGGCAGCGGCTTGTGGGGCCCCTCGCGCCGACGTGCCACTCGCGTGCCGCGCGCTGGAGGCGGCCCGAGCGCCTGCAGATCGCTCAATGTGGCTGCAGCGGTTTAGTGCAGAGGAGGTGTACCGCATTATTACTGCGCGTATACCACATAAGCCGACGAAAGATATTTATAATATCTCAATGGATCTTCTGTATCAAACGGCAGCGGCTATTTCACCGACATTGGCAGACCTATTTAATTTATGCATTAAACTGGAAATTTTTCCGGTTGCTTTTAAAATAAGCAAAATATCTCCGCTTTTTAAAGGAAAAGGCAAGCGTGATAACATCGATGGATACAGGCCTGTCTCCATCATACCGGCTGTGGCTAAATTCTGGAGAACGGACTGAGCACACGCCCGAGCAACTACCTCGCCTCTACTGAGGCATTGTCGGAGCGCCAGTTCGCGCACCGGGCGGGCCGTTCCACAACTTCGCTTGCTCGTGAAGTGGTGCGACGGGTGATGACTGCCCGCGAGCAAGGTCTGCAGGTAGCTGTGCTATGCTGCGATCTTTCGAAGGCGTTCGACGTTGCTGATCACTTCATACTCGAACAAAAATTGCGGTACTATGGCATCGGAGGCAGCGCGTTAAAACTTCTTAGCGGTATCTTGCGTGACAGATCGCAGATAGTAGTGGGAGACGGAGGACAGGTGCGTTCGGATCCTCTGACGACGACAATGGGAGTTGCTCAGGGATCATCAGTCTCTAATATACTTTTCTCCATACTGCTCAATGATCTGCCCCAATGTGTTTCGGCTGGCGACATATACATATATGCCGACGATGTCGCGTGCATTGTGAGTGCGCCGACCCATGACGAGCTAGAATATAATCTTAATGTTGCCGCTGGCCAGTTGCATAGGTGGTTCGCGCTGAATGGTTTGGCTCTGAACCTGAAGAAGACGCACTTCTTACACTTTTTTCTCGGAGGAAAATTACCGAAAAAGATTCTCGAGAAAATTACCGAGAAAGTTCTCGCGGGAGGAACTAAGATAGAGCAGGTTGAGGCGACCAGCTTCCTTGGTTTCGAGCTCGATCGCGGCCTTACATGGGCATCCCACATTGACAAGCTGTGTGGGAAGCTGGGAAGTGCATGCTTCGCGCTGCGTCGACTTGCAAGGGTCGTGCCTCGGAAGGTGGCTCGCTCATGTTACTTCGCCACTGTACATTCGCTTCTACAATACGGTGCTGCGCTGTGGGGGCGCGCCGCCGACTGCGAACGCGCCTTCCGCATGCAGAAAAGAGCTGTGCGAGCGATTGTACAAGTGCCACAAGATACTCCCGCGAAGCCGTTGTTTGTAGATCTTCGAATTCTGACCTTGCCGTCAGTATTAATCCTTCAGGTTGCCATTTACGTATATAGTCATCTCCATGACTATAGACGACCGGGCGATGTTCATGGGCGTAATCTTCGCAACATGACTAAACTCCTGCCCGTGCCGCGGCGGCTCGCTAAATCGGACAAGCTCGTCCACGTGATGGGCCCTACCGTCTACAACAAGTTGCCCGAGCGCGTCATCGCAGCCCCTTCTCTGAGCTGTTTTAAGAGTAGACTTAAACGCTGGCTACTCGAGCACGCTTTCTATAGCTATACAGAGTTTGTAAATTATAATTTGACTACTAACTAGTAAATACAATTTGATTATCTTATTTTCTCTGACATTTGTGACTCAATTATTATTATTTTAATTTTTTATTGTTAAATTTTATTATTTTGTTGTGTTTATTTTTTATTATAACAATTATAATAATTACACACTTTGACATGTAATATTTGAAAATATTATGAATAAATTTAATATGAATATGAATAATATCTCCATCTTTCTCCCCCTCAGGTGCGCGACAAGGAGGGCGAATTCGACGACTGGTTCGAGTCGGACGGCCAGCGGGAGTTGAGACAGATCTTCCAGGGGCAGGGGCAGATACATGACATACTCAGGGAGTTGAACAAGAAAGTCGACGAGGTATGTCTGTCTCTCTTTCTTATGTGTGTGTGTGAGTTGAGGCATATCTTGCAGGAGCAGGATAGCTATATGACATACTCAGGTAGTTGAAGAAGAAAGTCGACGAGCTATGTCTGTCTCTCTTTCTTTCTACCGTATACCAGGTACTGCAGGTATAGTCGTCTTTTTTCATCTTATGTGTGAGTTGAGGCATATCTTGCAAGAGCAGGATAGCTATATGACATACTCAGGTAGTTGAAGAAGAAAGTCGACGAGGTATGTCTGTCTCTCTTTCTTTCTACCCTATACCAGGTACTGCAGGTATATCCGTCTTTTTTCATCTCGTGTGGGAGTTGAGGATTGCAAGAGCAGCATAGGTTCATGACATACTCAGGGAGTTGAACAAGAAAGTCGATGAGGTATGTCTGTCTCTCTTTCTTTCTACCGTATAGCAGGTACTGCAGGTATAGCCGTCTTTTTTCATCTTGAGTTGAGGCATATTTAACCATTTAGCATTTTAACCGCCTCCGTGGCGTAATGGATAGTCCATTCGCTTCACACCAGGAGGTCGCGGGTTCGATTCCCGGTGGGTTCAACTTGTAAGACTCGGTTTGGTTGGTGGTAGGGCATTTTCTAAGCCCGCCTGGCTAGCTACCACCATCTTATCTAAGTCTTGCTGCCAAACATCAATGTAACAACATTAATATGTTCCGGCTTGAAGACGAGATAGCCAGCTCTTCATTGCGTTGGGGAATCTTGGTAAGCCCGCTTCCATCTTCGGCATCATCGTCACTTACCATTAGGTGAGATGTTGCCAAGGGCTTACCAATTGTGATAAAAAAAATATCTTGCAGGAGCAGGATAGATATATGACATAGTCAGGGAGTTGAACAAGGAAGTCGACGAAGTAAGATGCTAGCGCCAACTGCTGACGCTGTGTAGAAGCAGCTGTGTAGAATCACGTTCGCTTCGCTCTCGTACGCAACTGGCGTTTGGCAATTTAACTTTTTATGTTTTTTTTGTGATTTGTTGCTGTATGATGTTAGTTTTTAGAAAAAAATCACAATTGGTAAACTCTTGGCATCACCTCACCTGATGGTAAGTGACGATGACGCTGAAAATTGAAGCGGGCTTACCAAGAACTGGCTATCTTATCTTCAAGCCGGAACACATCAATGTTGTTAACACTGATCTTTGGCGGCAAGACTTAGATAACGGGCTCAGAAAATGTCCAAAGTAAAGTCAGCAAACAGCACCAAAATAGTAGATCTGTCGCCAAAGTAAAGTCATCGTACAACACCAAAATAATACTCAAAATCAGATAAGATTTATCCCCAAAATAATAGATAAATATTTGCAATACGAGCAAAGTTGCTTCTGGCGTAGCGCCGGCGCGGCTGTCTTTCAAGTAAACTTAAAACAGCTCGTCGCTTCGCCCCTCGCTACCAAACCACGTTACCTGACCTAACCTTACTATAAACCCCACGTTGACCTTCATCGTGACCCAAATTTTATTTGATGATAGATCTGTCAATTTGTGAACGAAAATATTGAATAGAGATGAATCAATTTCATTGAGGACGAAAAATGTAATGCCCCTTGCAAAACGATTCGTTCATTGGTTCATTGCATTGAATGAGAAATCCGATAAATAGGGTGTTTTCCAGTACAAAAAATAAATTATAATATATTATTCAGTAAATAGCTCGTCTACGTCCCCACCGAGGGGCTCGAGCCTACTCTGAATTAGGGCGATCGATAGCATATGTACCTTTTAAAAATATGTGAAAACCTTACTTGTTAATGAGTCAATTGAATATTATTACGCATGTAATTTGTTGTTTATTACTCGGTTTTGCCGCCTCCGTGGCGTAATGGTTAGTCCATTCGCTTCACACCAGGAGGTCGCGGATTAGATTCCCGGTGGGGTCAAATTGTAAGACTCAGTTTGGTTGGTGGTAGGGCATTTTACAAGCCCGCCTGGCTAGCTCTAGGTCTTGCCGCCAAACATTGATGTGTTCCGGCCTGGAGATAAGATAGCCAATTCTCCATTGCGTTGGGGGATCTTGTTAAGCTCGCTTCCATCTTGGTATCATCGTCACTTACCATCAGGTGAGATGATGCCAAGGGCTTACTTACTGTGAATTATAAAAAAAAGTTAGATAAATTATCAATGTTTCATAATATGTATGGGTCAACTGTATTTACCTCAGTCGCAGCGCCCTGACCGGGTGTCGTACAGTACATAATTAAGTACACTCAAGATATTCAAGACTTACATTACATTTTTTTACAAGCTTTTAATTAACTTGCAATGTGTATACTCGTATGTTTGCTCGGGTGGAATCTTGCAAGTTACATTTGACCCACTTCCCGGTTTACGATTGAGTTGATTTTGCATGCGTGACAATGCAATATTAAGCTTGCACCTAAAAGTTTTATGTTTTTCGAAAGTTACTAGTTAATTAAGTAGGTAACAAAACTAGTTCGTGAAAAACTTTACATATTTGTGACGTCATATTCGGTGGACCGATGACCCTGGTGAGGCAGCACGGGACCGGTCGCTCTAGATAGACCTTTCTCCAGCAGTGGTCGACTTTCGGCTCATATTCGGTGGACCGATGACCCTGGCGAGGCAGCACGGGGCCGGTCGCTGAGGATAGACCTTTGTCCAGCAGTGGTCGACTGATGATGATGATTTGTGTAACACGAATAATTCTAGAACAAAGTTGCGTTTTTGAAATATGATAAAAAGTTACTGATTCGACTAAGTAAAAAGTACCGTATATTAATTAGGTCGCATTCCAATTAATTGGTTTAGTTTGCAAACGTCCACGGCTCTTGAGCGGCAGACGTGTAGTAATATTGTGTGTTGCGCGCGCGCAGGTGATCGGCAAGCAGATGAACTCCCTCTCCATGCTGTCGGCGGTGTACAGCCACGCGCAGGGGCAGCCCATGCAGCAGGGCCAGCCGCCCGCCCAGCAGCAGGTATTGTTCACTTGTTTCGTTATTTGTTTTTAGAATAGTAATTATGAAACTGTTGCATAATACCTAGTTATGTGCAGTTTCATACACTACTTTATCTAATCTCATACGTATCTACTAACCTACAACTCTATAGAATAAATTAATCCTATTTGCATCATTGCAAACACCATATGAGAAGTGTACCCCTAGCGCCCTCCGTCATCATAATCTAGTATATTGGGATTGAATCAACTAAACAACAAAGATCAAAGTAAAGAGTAAGAAAAAAAAATCCCACGATATTCAGTACGTACAACAAAACGTGTCACAGCGCCAAATCCCAGCACATCACCGCGCTTGCGCTGAAGCGGACGCTGTCACAGACAGGTAAAAACAATGCTTTCACTGATCTCAAACATTTCATCTCAAAATTATCCACGAAATTCAGTAACTACAACAAAACGTATTCAACGAATGGCGCCAAAACCTAGCACATCACCGCGCATGCGTTAAAGAGGGCGCTGTCACAGACAAGTAAAAATTAGAGTGAAAACTTTTTGTAATGCTGCAAAAATGGCGCGAACCGCATGTGTGTTCCAATAAAAAAAATGATATGGAACTTCGTTGGTGATATTAACTCTTGTATCGTAATGGAAAAAATAAAATAACATTATTTTGCTAGAGACATAATGTTATAATAGTAGTTTATGAAACTGTTTTAATACTTAGTTATGTGCAGTTTCATACACTACTTTATCTAATCTTATACATTAGGATTGAATCAACTAAACAACAAAGATCAAAGTTAAAAGAGTAAGAAAAAAAAATCGCACGAAATTCAGTAGAACAAAACGTGTCATAGCGCCAAATCCCAGCACATCACCGCGCTTGCGCTGAAGCGGACGGTGTCACAGGCAGGTAAAAACAATGCTTTCACTGATCTCAGACATTTTTAGGCAAGAATGAAAAATATCCACGAAATTCAGTAACAACAAAACCTAGCACATCACCGCGCATGCGTTAAAGCGGGCGCTGTCACAGACAAGTAAAAATTGGAATGAAAGCTTTTTGTAATGCTGTAAAAATGGCGCGAACCGCATGTGCGTTCCAATAAAAAAATACTTGATATGGTACTTCGTTGGTGATATTAACTTTTTGGATTAACTTGTATCGTAATGGAAAAAAAATTACATTATAACATTATTTTGTTAGAAAACTAATGTTATAGTGTTTTTTTTAAAATTTCGGTATTGTGTTTATAAAGTATGCCTATTTAAGTTCGTTTTGAAGTTTATAATTCGAACTTTATGATATGAGAGTAGACAAATGTCATTTCTCCCCCGTTGTATGCAGCGTCCGGGGTGTGACAAGAGTCGACACAGACGTACTTACTGTGATAAAGTTGCCTGCGGTAGGTCCGCCAATGTTCCAAATTCCGTGACAGCCAGGGTACACTTGCATGAGCTTCTCACGATCCGAGCCCCATCCGAGTGGGCGACAGAGTCCGTGTTGACGATACTGAACTGGTTGCAGCTGGGTGGCGCGCTGCCGGTGGGGCGGCACGAGTGGGACGCGCTCGCCGCCAACAACCAGCTCCTCATCAACACCGTCGCGGAGCTCAAGTGAGTCTTCATCTAGCTATCGATACTGAACTGGTTGCAGCTGGGTGGCGCGCTGCCGGTGGGGCGGCACGAGTGGGACGCGCTCGCCGCCAACAACCAGCTCCTCATCAACACCGTCGCGGAGCTCAAGTGAGTCTTCATCTAGCTATCGATACTGAACTGGTTGCAGCTGGGTGGCGCGCTGCCGGTGGGGCGGCACGAGTGGGACGCGCTCGCCGCCAACAACCAGCTCCTCATCAACACCGTCGCGGAGCTCAAGTGAGTCTTCATCTAGCTATCGATACTGAACTGGTTGCAGCTGGGTGGCGCGCTGCCGGTGGGGCGGCACGAGTGGGACGCGCTCGCCGCCAACAACCAGCTCCTCATCAACACCGTCGCGGAGCTCAAGTGAGTCTTCATCTAGCTATCGATACTGAACTGGTTGCAGCTGGGTGGCGCGCTGCCGGTGGGGCGGCACGAGTGGGACGCGCTCGCCGCCAACAACCAGCTCCTCATCAACACCGTCGCGGAGCTCAAGTGAGTCTTCATCTAGCTATCGATACTGAACTGGTTGCAGCTGGGTGGCGCGCTGCCGGTGGGGCGGCACGAGTGGGACGCGCTCGCCGCCAACAACCAGCTCCTCATCAACACCGTCGCGGAGCTCAAGTGAGTCTTCATCTAGCTATCGATACTGAACTGGTTGCAGCTGGGTGGCGCGCTGCCGGTGGGGCGGCACGAGTGGGACGCGCTCGCCGCCAACAACCAGCTCCTCATCAACACCGTCGCGGAGCTCAAGTGAGTCTTCATCTAGCTATCGATACTGAACTGGTTGCAGCTGGGTGGCGCGCTGCCGGTGGGGCGGCACGAGTGGGACGCGCTCGCCGCCAACAACCAGCTCCTCATCAACACCGTCGCGGAGCTCAAGTGAGTCTTCATCTAGCTATCGATACTGAACTGGTTGCAGCTGGGTGGCGCGCTGCCGGTGGGGCGGCACGAGTGGGACGCGCTCGCCGCCAACAACCAGCTCCTCATCAACACCGTCGCGGAGCTCAAGTGAGTCTTCATCTAGCTATCGATACTGAACTGGTTGCAGCTGGGTGGCGCGCTGCCGGTGGGGCGGCACGAGTGGGACGCGCTCGCCGCCAACAACCAGCTCCTCATCAACACCGTCGCGGAGCTCAAGTGAGTCTTCATCTAGCTATCGATACTGAACTGGTTGCAGCTGGGTGGCGCGCTGCCGGTGGGGCGGCACGAGTGGGACGCGCTCGCCGCCAACAACCAGCTCCTCATCAACACCGTCGCGGAGCTCAAGTGAGTCTTCATCTAGCTATCGATACTGAACTGGTTGCAGCTGGGTGGCGCGCTGCCGGTGGGGCGGCACGAGTGGGACGCGCTCGCCGCCAACAACCAGCTCCTCATCAACACCGTCGCGGAGCTCAAGTGAGTCTTCATCTAGCTATCGATACTGAACTGGTTGCAGCTGGGTGGCGCGCTGCCGGTGGGGCGGCACGAGTGGGACGCGCTCGCCGCCAACAACCAGCTCCTCATCAACACCGTCGCGGAGCTCAAGTGAGTCTTCATCTAGCTATCGATACTGAACTGGTTGCAGCTGGGTGGCGCGCTGCCGGTGGGGCGGCACGAGTGGGACGCGCTCGCCGCCAACAACCAGCTCCTCATCAACACCGTCGCGGAGCTCAAGTGAGACTTCATCTAGCTATCGATACTGAACTGGTTGCAGCTGGGTGGCGCGCTGCCGGTGGGGCGGCACGAGTGGGACGCGCTCGCCGCCAACAACCAGCTCCTCATCAACACCGTCGCGGAGCTCAAGTGAGTCTTCATCTAGCTATCGATACTGAACTGGTTGCAGCTGGGTGGCGCGCTGCCGGTGGGGCGGCACGAGTGGGACGCGCTCGCCGCCAACAACCAGCTCCTCATCAACACCGTCGCGGAGCTCAAGTGAGTCTTCATCTAGCTATCGATACTGAACTGGTTGCAGCTGGGTGGCGCGCTGCCGGTGGGGCGGCACGAGTGGGACGCGCTCGCCGCCAACAACCAGCTCCTCATCAACACCGTCGCGGAGCTCAAGTGAGTCTTCATCTAGCTATCGATACTGAACTGGTTGCAGCTGGGTGGCGCGCTGCCGGTGGGGCGGCACGAGTGGGACGCGCTCGCCGCCAACAACCAGCTCCTCATCAACACCGTCGCGGAGCTCAAGTGAGTCTTCATCTAGCTATCGATACTGAACTGGTTGCAGCTGGGTGGCGCGCTGCCGGTGGGGCGGCACGAGTGGGACGCGCTCGCCGCCAACAACCAGCTCCTCATCAACACCGTCGCGGAGCTCAAGTGAGTCTTCATCTAGCTATCGATACTGAACTGGTTGCAGCTGGGTGGCGCGCTGCCGGTGGGGCGGCACGAGTGGGACGCGCTCGCCGCCAACAACCAGCTCCTCATCAACACCGTCGCGGAGCTCAAGTGAGTCTTCATCTAGCTATCGATACTGAACTGGTTGCAGCTGGGTGGCGCGCTGCCGGTGGGGCGGCACGAGTGGGACGCGCTCGCCGCCAACAACCAGCTCCTCATCAACACCGTCGCGGAGCTCAAGTGAGTCTTCATCTAGCTATCGATACTGAACTGGTTGCAGCTGGGTGGCGCGCTGCCGGTGGGGCGGCACGAGTGGGACGCGCTCGCCGCCAACAACCAGCTCCTCATCAACACCGTCGCGGAGCTCAAGTGAGTCTTCATCTAGCTATCGATACTGAACTGGTTGCAGCTGGGTGGCGCGCTGCCGGTGGGGCGGCACGAGTGGGACGCGCTCGCCGCCAACAACCAGCTCCTCATCAACACCGTCGCGGAGCTCAAGTGAGTCTTCATCTAGCTATCGATACTGAACTGGTTGCAGCTGGGTGGCGCGCTGCCGGTGGGGCGGCACGAGTGGGACGCGCTCGCCGCCAACAACCAGCTCCTCATCAACACCGTCGCGGAGCTCAAGTGAGTCTTCATCTAGCTATCGATACTGAACTGGTTGCAGCTGGGTGGCGCGCTGCCGGTGGGGCGGCACGAGTGGGACGCGCTCGCCGCCAACAACCAGCTCCTCATCAACACCGTCGCGGAGCTCAAGTGAGTCTTCATCTAGCTATCGATACTGAACTGGTTGCAGCTGGGTGGCGCGCTGCCGGTGGGGCGGCACGAGTGGGA